>PVJL010017079.1:0-19224 GCA_004026885.1 Lyroderma lyra | reverse complement strand
AAAAAAAAAAAAAAAAAAAAAAAAAGAACATCTACCCATCTCCAGGATCTCCAGGATCAGTGAGTGGTAAGAGGAAAGGGGAAGAAAAAGCAGCCATTTCTTGTTTTTTTCCTCTTTGTATTTTTATTGTTAGATTTATTGGGGTGACGTCTGTTAGCAAGGATTACATAGGTTTCAGGCATACAATTCTACAGTGCATTATCAACTTGATGTATAATAAGTTCACCACCTAATGGGACTTCTCTTTCCATCACCTTATATTTAGCTTCCCCACCTCCTCTCCCACACCCTCCCCTTTCTCCCCTTCCTAACCCACTCGTCCCCAAATAAACATTAAACTATTGATTGTGTCCATGGGTTATTTGTTTGTTCATTTCTTTTTTTCTTTGCTTTCAGTTTTATATTCCACATATGAGTGAAGTCATACAGTTCTTTGTTTTTTCTGTCTGGCTTATTTCACTAAGCATGATGATCTCCAGGTCCATCCATTTTGTTGCAAATGGCAAAATTTCATCTTTTCTTATAGCTGAGTTCTTAAGAGGGTTATAACTGATATCCTCATGGGAGATCCAGGTTTTAAATACCTCAATCTAAACATTTCTCAAACCAAATTCCTTCCCTTTTCTTCATTTCACACACTGACCTACTTTTTCTTTAAGGCTCCTAATCCTGTAAAATGTCACTGATAGCCACAACTTCCAATGGCATTGAGCAGACATTTTGTATAGTTAAAGCCTGCACCCTGTCCCCTAAGTTTCATAAGTTTCACTTTACAGGCACTAAACTGTTGGTGTGAAAACTCAATTCAGCCAATCACGCACTGACACCTCTGCAATTTTCTGGTGCGCTACTTCCCTATAAAATCCCCTGTCTTTTGAGCCATTGCTGCTATTCTCCTATTGCAAGACAGCCCAGCAGTTTGCTTAATAAAGCTTCTTACTACCACTTGGTGTTTTGGCTCTTTTCTATCAGTCACTGCCATTGGTATGAAGTAAATTGCTCTTTCCCCCAAATTCATATCTTGAAACCCTAACATCCAATGTGATAGTATTTGGAAGGAAAGCCTTTGGAAAGTTACTATGTTTAGATGAGGTCCTGAGAATGTTGCTCTCATGATGGGATTATGCCCTAATAAGAAGAGACCAAAGTTCTCTCTCTGTTTCCCTCTTTACCCCCCACCCTGCTTAAGCCACTCAGTCTATGGTATTTAGTGTTTTGGAAGCCCTAGCAGATAAGACACCATCCACCCAATTGACCAAAGTAGAAACTTGGGAATAATCCTTCGGCTTCACTTCCAATATTGAATCCAACTAATAATTCTTGTCAGCTTTACTTATAAATATCTCCAAATAAGTTCACTTTTCTCATTTGCCATGGCTATTACACCATTCATTCATTCAATGTTTACCTGGTGCTTATTATTCACCTGACTCTTTTAGTAGCTAGCTTTCCAATTCCAAACCTTGAGCATCTCTCATGTCTATTTTTTTTTCTCTTTTGCCTCAGTCTGTGGAAAGAAATAAAAGGTACTTCATCTTATAGCTACTCTGATCTGTCATTTCTAGTAATATTAAGGCCTCAGAAACTATGGGCATAATCCTTATTTTTAGGTAAATTTTCCTTTCCCTGGCAGTGGGCGAGACAGAGGAAATAATGTTTATTGTTGCTCTTTTGTGATGTCAGGGAGTGAAGAGATATGGGAAGATGCAACCAACTTTGGCAGCTGCATTTCTTTTATAACACAAGTCACACTAAGGATGCAATCAGGACTGGGGTTAGTGTGTGGAAACATGATTGGGGTGTAGGCAGGAAGAAGGAAAGTGGACTCATAATAGAAACTGCAGGAAGGGTGGATACCCTTTGGCAAAAGGAAGGCAAAACAGTGAGGTGTGGGGGAAATGCAGTAAAGTTTTACAGGAGAACAGTAGGTTTTTTTTTTTTTTTCTGTTTATAATATACTGATTTATAGTGCCATCTCATAAAAATTTAGGATGTAAATTTCCTAGCCTGATTGATAAATTACCTACATTTTAATTATCTTTAGCTAGCAAAGACAGGATGTGGTCATTCACTAAAACAACTTATTTTTCTTTGTGTTTGTGATTTAAGTTTTTAAACATGAAAAATAGTAATAGCCACAGTATCTGACATTCACTGAGTGCTAACTGTTAACAACTATTGTGTTTTACATATTTGTTTCATTTAATCCTTTTAATGAAGGAGGTCCTGTGAGGTAAGTTCTGTTATTACTCTTGTTTTACAGATGAGGAAATTGAGGCTCAGAAAAGCTGACTTATTCAAGTACACTCAGCTAGACAATAGTTTATTATAGATATTTTCAAGTGCTGTCCAGAAAAAAATCTAGCCATAAATGTTTCTAATTTTTATATTACATGGCTGGATACTTTCTTGATAGCTCTCACACTCTTTTCACACAGTAAATCTAGGACTGTCTACTTCAGAACCCATATACTCTTAAATACTGCTTTCTCCCATCTAATAGCTTTGTTGGATTTCTTTTATTAATCAGTCTTTACAATAGTCTTTATGATAGTTCTAAGAGAGTTTGAAAATTGTCTGAGCATTCAAAGAAGAGTACCATTTCTTTGTTCTTTCCCACATAGATAAAATGTTTTTGACAAAATGTTATATTCAAAATTTGGACCCAAATGTTAGAATCTAACAGTTAGATGCTATAATGTTATGTACAGATATACTAAAAGTTATTTTTAGAGTGTTTGGCAGAGTATACAAAAACTCCATTTAACAATGAACAACAAATCAATAAGATAAGCTCTGCATTTAGATAAAATAAAATGTATATTAGAAAGTCCTTTGTTCTTAGTTACTGGATTTAAATCTTGCCCAAATTATTCAGAGCTAAAGGGCAATGTTTTCACTGACTATATGGTACACATAAGTGGTGTTACAGAAATTCTTATCCGTGATAGGAAAGTGCTTAATCTTTTATAGTAATCCCACAAGTGATATGGGGAAGAAATTGTGGTAGGGTAAGTAACAGCCAGATGTAGCTGGGGAAATCACAGACCTATTTAATCTTTAGAAAGACACTACATTATCTATAAATGAGATAGCACTGGTAAAAAAACAGTGCTTTTAGTTACTCATTAACATTTTAGTCCCTTTCAATTCTTGTGCCTTCCACTATCTTCTATTAAAATTCTAGAGATCTGTGGAACACACCTCATAGCAAAAATGAAAAATACCTAGACCAGATGATATTCAAGATTCTTTCAGGAAATCTTCAATTTGTATCAATGTAATTAGATGAGCTTACAACAAAAGGATACCATCTGATAAAATTCTGGAAAATTTTACTAAAAGGCTTGCCAAATTGAAAACAATTGAGTAAGATTAGGCATAGATATTTTAAAGGATTGGAATCCTAACCCTGTCATTCACTAGCTATGTGACCTTGGAGAAAATTACTTAGCTACTCTTTGCTTTAGTTTCTGTATGCATAAAATATGGTTAATAATAAACCACTTAGCGGAATAGAAAATTACTGATAAAGCTGTTTAATGAAAATTCTGTAGACTGTTTAATGTAAATTCTGTAAACTTCCACTTCCACATTCCTTCCACCAGTTGCCTAATGTATGCATTTAGCTTCTGTAACCCTGCCAACCCAACCCTATAAGTATTCAAAAAGCCTGTTAGTCAGGGCTCAGAATTTGGAGACTGTAACTCCTCTGAGCCTGCCAGCATAATAAAATTTGCTCTCCAACCCTCTGAGTGCCATTTGACTTGTTCTGTTATTGGTCCTGCTGCAACATTTTGGTTCTCTGACCAGGAAGCCAACTATGCTGGCCTGTTGTGCCACTGGCTTGACGATGGAAGCCAATGGGCAGAGGAAGGCCTACCAAGTTGAATGAGATGGTGCCACAGACTGTGTGACTGTGTCTATGGCTTCACGGCAATAGTTACAGAGTCTGAGTGGGCCCCAACCTGTTGTTCCATGGTGATGTCATAAGGCAAAATGGTGACTTGTCCTTTTGGTGACAACCGGGCCTGGGGTTTATACTGGTGCACCATAGCCAAGTCATGTCTTAAAGTCCTCCAAGGGACGCAGCCAGTGGGCATCTGAAAGGCTTCTGTGTGACTGTGTCTGTGGCTCCATGGCAATAGCTACAGAGTCTGAGTGGGCCCAAACTTGTGGTCCCGTGGTGACATCATAAGGCAAAATGGTGACTTGTCCTCTTGGGGACAACCAGGCCCAGGGTTTATAGGAGTGCACCTTAGCCAAAATGGGCCTTAAAGTCCTGTGAGGCCAGGTGGGCATCTGAAAGGCCTCCTCAGGGGGCTCCCCTCCTTTGTTTGTTTTGGGACGCCAGACATGTGAGGGCACCTGGGAGGATCACATTACATACATAAAGAAATGGGATCCAGCCAGTCTAAGCCAACTGTATTAGATTGCATGCTCAAGAACTTCAAGAAAGGTTATTCTGATGACTACAGTGTCAAATTAACATGAGGAAAACTCCAAACATTCTGTGAAATTGACTGGCCCAGTTTCCAGATTGGCTGGCCACCAGAAGGGACCTTGGACCTCCCCAAAGTCTTCACAGTTTATAAGGTGATTACTGGAAATCCTGGCTATTCTGACCAGTTTCCTTATATTGACTTATGGTTGCAAATAGCACAGACTTTCCATCTTTGGGTTCAGTTACGCACAGACAATAAGGGATAGTGTAGGGTTTTAGTAGCTCCACCCCCAAAAATGGGGAAGGCGACCAAAGTCAATTCATCAGGGAGACCCAGAGGAGGCACCAGCCCCTCCGCAATACACCCTGCTGGACCCCCCAGCACTGATTGCTCCCCTGGCACCAGTTGACATGCTTTAGAGACCCCCACCATTGGTCTCCCCTCATGAGCCAGAGCCCGCCCAGCCAGACCCAGAACCCATTAGAAAGAGGCTACACATGGCCCCACCAGCTGAATGCCAATGGCACCATTCAGCCAGGCCAAGCTTTGTTATATTACTAGCCATTCAGCACCATGGATCTCCTAAATTAGAAACACCATACACCGTCCTACTCTGAGAAGCCACAGGCCCTTGTTGACATTCTGGAATTGACACACCAGCCAACCTGGGATGACTGTCACCAATTACTCCTCATCCTCTTTGACACCGAAGAGTGGAGGTGCATCTTGACTGAGGCATGAAAATGGCTGCATGATCAGGCCCCAGCCGGCACCCTTGACACCTAGGCATAGGCCTGAAATGCAGCACCAGCACTGGGACTCCTGGATGTGAACTGGAAATTCAACCTCTTCATGTGCGAATAGGAACACATGGCATTAGGAGTCCTCACCCAAACTGTCAGACCCTGGCAAAGGCCCATGGCCTGCCTGGCTAAGGCACTTGACCCAGTAGCTCCCGGATGGCCCCCCTGCCTCTGAGCACTGGTGACCATGGTCACTCTCATCCTGGAAGCTGACAAGCTTACACTAGGCCAGAACATCCATGTAAAAGTCTCTCACGTGGTAACAGCCTCAATGAACAGCTGATGGCTCACTTGTGCCAGGATGGCACACTACCAAGGTCTAATGTGTGAGAACCCACAGGTGAGATTGGAAACAGTGAGCACCCTGAATCTAGCCCCATTCCTTCCCACAGAGGTGGGCCCATCTGACCATAACTGTGAGGAAAGCATGGGTGAAATATTCTCCAGCTGGCCTGACTTCATTGATGTTCCCCTCCCTGCACCTGACCTGGTACTCTCCACAGATGGAAGCAGCTTCATCCAGAATGGGGAATGAAAGGCTGTTTATGCAATAACTACCCAAACCCAAGTCATCAAGGCTGAGGCATTGCCACAAGAATGGTCAACCCCAAAGGGCTGAGCTATGGGCCCTAACTCAGGTGCTCAAGTATGTGGAGGGGAAGAAAGCCAACATCTACACTGACTCCAAATATGCCTTTGTCACTTTACATATCCATGGGGCCATTTACAAAGAAAGGGGGCTACTTACAGCCAGAGGAAAGATCAAAGACAAAGAAGAAATTCTCCAGGTACTTGAAGCTGTTTGGCAACCAAAGGACATGGCATTCATGCACTGCAAAGGACACCAAAGGAGGACTGACCCAATCAGTCAGGGGAACAGCCTAGCAGATCAGGCAGCATGAGAAGCTGCTGTTCAGGCCAGGACAGCTCCAAACCCGGACCTGGCCTCCAAGGTACTTTTAGTGCCAAACTTGCCAGAAAATCCTAGGTATGGTCCAGAGGAAGACCAATGGGAAGGGCCAAGAGGAACACCCGGACTAATGAAGGCAGGTGGCAACTACCAGACCAGAGACTCTTCATTCTGAGGGGATTAGCTTATCACATGGTCAAACAACACCATGACCTGGCTCATTGAGGAGACGACTCTCGAAAAAGAGACTCAACAGATATTACTACATTGCCAGGCTCCTGGCCCTCTGTGCCCAAATTAGCACTAGGTGCACTACTTGTGCTAAAAACAATGTGGGACAGGATCTTGAAGCGGTCCCAGGAATTCAAATCACCAGACCGGCTCCCTTTGAGGACATAGAAATCGACTGTACTGAGGTAAAGCCATGTCAGGGCTATAAATATTTACTTGTTTTAGTCTGCACATACACAAAATGGGCTGAGGCCTTTCTCACTCACACTGAAAAGGCACAAGAGGTTGTGAAGGCCCTGCTGAGAGAAATAATACCTCTCTATGGACTTCCCCTTTCAATAGAATTGCACAATGAACCTCCTTTTGTATCCCATATTGTTCAAACCATAGCAAAATTGGTGAAGATCAACTGGAGGTTACACACAGCCTACCATCCTCAAAGCTCAAGGTAAGTTGAATGCATAAACGGAACCCTCAAGACCCTGCTAGCTAAGTTCTGTCAGGAAACTACCTCTCACTTTAACAAGGGTCTGATGTGCTCCTGGACCTTCGGGCTACTCCCAATTTGAAATCTTATATGGGAGACCCCCACCTATCATCAATAGGCTTAAGGGTGACCCTCAAGGGAACTAGGTCTGTTGGACCAACTTCAGATGTTAGGAAAGACGTTTCGCACAATAAGCTAAAATGTCTTAGACTGGGCCCCAATCTCTTTAGGAAACCAGATCCATCCCCACCAGCCAAGGAATGTGGTCTGGGTTAAGGACTGGAAAAAAAAACCCTATAATCCACTTGGACAGGCCCACACATGGTTATACTGGCTATGCCAACTGCTGTTAAAATGGCAGGTACAGTGCCCTGGATCCACCACACTCAGGTAAAAAAGGCTGATGCTGGGGACCCATCAGAGACCTGGATGACCCAAACCAATCCTATGTGACCATTGCAAATAAAACCTCAAAAGGTGTCAGACATCCAGTCCAGGACCAAGCAGAGGATGCGAAGGAGCTCCAGTGGCAGTGCCTGGAGCTCCAACCAGCAGTAGAAGTGTAATGTCCTGCCAGTTGCTACTCCTAGCCAATACCAGGATCCTGACCCTGCTCTTAGCTACAGGACTGGTTGGCGGTGCCCCCATATGCTAGGACCCTGTATCCTCCAAGCTATTACCCAGTTCATTGAAACCACGGTGACCAGGGCAACAACTGCTCAAGTACTAGCATTTCAGGGATACCAGCCACTGGCCTATACCAAGTTGGAGATATATGGTGATTCCTCATAAACAGAGTAAGGGCTTCAAAGGGGAGAATGAAATGGAAAATTACTGACAAAGCTGTTTAATGTAAATTCTGTGAGCTCCCACTTCCACATTCCTTCCACCAGTTGCCTAATGTATGCATTTAGCTTCTGTAACCCTATTTGCTTATCACATCATCCAGCTCCCAACCCAACACTATAAGAGTTCAAAAAGGGCTCAGAATTTGGAGACTGTAACTCCTCTGAGCCCGCTGGCATAATAAAACTTGTTCTCAGAGACTTTGACTGCCATTTGACTTCTTCGGTTGTCAGTCCTGCTGCAACATAAGCACAATGCCTGCCATATAGTAAATACTTAATAAATGATTAGTTATTTTAACCTGAAAGTTATTATTTAATTCAACATTTGCTCATCCAATGTACGATTTTCTAATTTTTCCTGTCTGGATTACCACACAAATATGGAGAGTCTATGAAGAAAAACACACAGATCAAAATGAACCACTCATTAGAGGATTGTGATTAAATTGAATGGACAGTTTATATAAAAGAAACTTTAGTTACCCTATGAAGGGGCTACATAGTTTAAGAGTCAAGTAACTTAAACTTTATTGCCTTAGCTTACTTATCTAGAAATATGAGGACGCTATCACTACAATGATAAGGACTACTACCACTACTATTCCTGATACTACTACTACTACTATTACTACTACTACTACCACCACTAATACTATTACATCTCTTAAGTTGTTAGGACTTTATTGAAATAATATATGTAAATTGTTTTAAAAAGGACTAGGAATTATGAGTCTGCTATAATTATTATCTTGAATACTACCAATAGTCAATAAAATTATAGATAAAAAATAGTTAATACAAGCAAGGATTTAAAACACTATGTAATTTGTACTTGGAATAGTCCATATACAAGTATTTATTTTTCTTGATGAGAAAATTTAGAAATACATGTTCCTTTCTCCAGCTTTAGGGGTTTTCCAAAGGACTTTTCTAAAATGTTAAGACAGAAATAAAACCAAACCAAACCAAACAAACAAACAAAAAACCAACAAACAAACCCCCAGGAAAGACCATAGAGAAAGCACAGCATTCTAAAATGCCTCCTCCTCACAGAAGAGGTACACAGAATCCTGGCTTTTTTTGCTGTTATGCTGTCCATATGACCTTGCTGTAATGTTTGTCCATTGGGGAGAATTTTAGAAAGCTCTATCTAGGCTATGTATGGTAATGGGATTCTCAGGCTATTCTTCCCATTTCTTCCTCTCATTCAGGCCTTCCAAAACCTGCCTCATAAAATACAGATTGCAAGAGATGTTGAAAAGCATTAAGGATCATTTTGTCAGCCTCCTTCACTATATGAATGGAGAAAAAAGGTCCCGATGGAGGGAGAGATTTGTTCAAGGCTACATAGAAAGCCACTAAGAATACAATTTAGTTACTCTGACTACCAACCAGTTTAGTGTTCTCACCAACGTATGTCCTTGCCTTTTCCAGATGAGATGTTTTCCTATCTGAGAGCAACCAAACACCCAGGAATCCTTCTAGGACTCAGAATGGGATTATAATTACAAAATTATTTCTTATTTCTAGCCAAAATGTTGACTTTTTAAAAAAGAAGGTGAGGTCCAATGTCAAGAAATAATACATTCTGTATGCCATTATTATAGCTAGAAAACTTACCTTCACGAAAAGCTCAATTTCAGGGTTGGCTTGAGTGCTGGGCCTCAGGACTGCCATCTTTCTGTTTTCACTGCCAGTTTTCAGCCCCCTGTCTCCTGCACAGTCCACAGTCCTTGTGGACTCTTTTCTTTCAGTTTTGTCCAATGGCTGAAGTAATGTTGGTACTCTACCTTAGAGTACTACTTTAGAGGACAGTCCAGTTTGTAGTGGACTGAGAACTAGGGTCAATTTTTCTTTACAAGTGGTCAGATGCAGAGAATTCTAGATGCTTGAGAGCAACTCTTGAATTTGTTTTCCTTCTTTCTTTTGACCTATCATTTGAATCAAGGAGGAGTCAAATGAGTGTATGTAAACTGCCTAACTAGAAGGGTGGGGATGTTTCCACAGAAGTTTCAATGCCGTGAGTCAGCATAGGAGAAACACACACGTACACAAACACACACATGCAGTGCTAGCTTCTATATATCAAGCACACCAGATGTTCTCTAGATCCTCCCTGTGAGTCCTGGGCTCCATGCCCAGAATATGGCCTCTTATTGCTGTTTTTGTGACCTGAAAACAACAAAAAATCTCTTCCAGGAAAAGGGCCAGAAATGACTTGGCTTTTATCATTGAAAAGGATGTTTATGTAATGATACTGACTAAAAGGAGGTTTAAAAAAGTGTATTTCATCAAATGTCTCCACTCCCAATTCTATTGTTTACACAGTGAGATTTCCCTCCTGGGGTGCAAATTGCACTTCTCTTCTTAACCAGGGAATGTTTGCTAGGTTGGTTGAATCTGGGGGCTTCTTTTGGGTCCCACCTCATTCTTTATTTCTGGGGAGTGTGGACTGGATGGATCATTTCCTTGTTTTGGCATCTGCATTAAGAGCCACAGGCAGTTGTGTATCTATGCTTGTCAGCCCTGGGAATAGTGTAAAATATCCAAACTGATCACTTGGTGACTGCCATGTTACTGGCAGCTGTGTTTTCTGCCTGCCAGGAAGTGGGAGGGGGCCTCGGATTAATAAACCTCTTTGGTAGTAAAAGTTTCTTTCTGACTGGAGCCTAAGTGAACATAGATCCACCAGTTGGGAACATTTGTGACTCTCTTTCTACAACAGTAAATGTCTCATTTACTGTATACACTCATGACTGTACAGGTACCTGCCATTGACCTCCTGTAAATAATTTACAGAGTAAGAGGCTTTTGGCAAAACCCTGTCAGTGCCACATCTGCAAGTTCTAGGTAAGGAGTGGATGACACAAAGGTGGTTATTCATCAGGACATGGGACCTAATGATTTTCCAAGTGGCATAAAGTGAGAGGGAAATTATGATAGATATCTGCTAAGCCAACATTGAGGGTGAGTTTAGGACTGGCTGTTTGGCAGGAACTGGTGAATGCTTTGGTCATATTTTTACTGTTCATTCTTTCACTCCAAAGACAATCAATGAAGCTTATTCTATGCCAGGATGCTGATCCACTCACTGAGATTAGCAGCACAGGGGAACGTAGATTTGTGAGGACAATAGGGATTCATCTTTAAGCATACTAAGTGTGAGACATGCTCACTTCCCCATTCCCTGTATCTAATCAGTACAATCTCTTGTCACTTCTGCGTCCTGAATATATTTTAAACACATCCACTTCTGTTTGTTCCTGCTGCTACTCCAAATTTCAAGCCAGAGGCACTCTTTTTATTGACTTTTAATTTTTTATTTTAAAACACTCAAATCATTGCTTGATTCTCAGCCCTCATGGGGAAAACACCACACCTACCATCACCACAGGAACAACATACAACAGCAACATACAACAACCTAATGAGCTCTGTATGATCCCTAATAAATTGTCTAAGAGATGAACTTTCTTTGTTTTCTCTGCTTTCTGGGGTGTTTTTAAATTTTTTATATTGAGGTATATTTTACATACCATAAAATTGATTCACTTTAAGTTTACATAGAGAATTTTTAGTAAATTTATTGAGTGATGCAACCATCACTATGATCTACTTTTAGACATTTCCATCACTTCAATGACATCTCTTTTTTACTCATTTGCAGTTATCCCCTATTACCATCCCAGCTCCTGACAACCACTAATCTGGTTTCTATGCCTATGACTTTACCTATTCTGGACATTTCACATAAATGCAATCATATAGCAGATGGTCTTTTGTGACTTGCTTGTTTTCCTTATGATATTTTCAAGGTTCATCCATGTTGTAGTATGTATTAATGCCTCATTAGTTTTGATGACTGAGAAATGTTCCACTCTATGAAAATACCACATTTTGTTTAGCCATTCATCAGTTGATACGTATTTGTGTTGTTTCTATCTTTTGGCTACTGTGAATAGTGCTGCGATGAACATTTGTGTGCAAGTTTTTGTTGGAACACCCATTTACAATTCTTTTGAATGTATACCTAGCAGTCGAATTGCTTGGTTATATAGTAACTAACTGTATGTTGAAGTTTTTGAGTAGCTGTTAAACTGTTTTCCACAGTGGCTGCAGCAATTTACATTTCCACCATCAATCTATAAGAATTCCAATTTCTTCAAATCCTCACCAGTACTTGTTATTTTCTGTTTTTGTTTTCTTTTAAAAAATTATACTCGTCCTTGTGGATATAAAGTGGTATCTCACTGTGGTTTTGATGCATTTTCTCAAAGACTAATGAAGTTGAGCATGTTTTCATGTTCCTTGTTGGACGTTTGTAAATCTGATTTGGAGAAATATCTACTCATGGCCTTTACTCATTTTTAAATTGAGTTGGTTGTCTTTTTGCTTTTGAGTTGTAAGTGTTCTGGATACTAGATCCTTAGCACATATATGAGTTACAAATATTTTCTCCCAGTCTATATGGCTTGTCTTTTAATTTTCTTAATAGTATATTTTGAAAGGCAAAGCTTTTTAATTTTTCAAAGTCCAATTTATAATTTCTTTCTTTTATAAATTGTGTTTTTGGTGTTGTATTTAAGAACTCTTTACCTAACCCAAAGTCATAAAGACTTTTTCCAGTATTCTCTTATAAAATTTTAATAATTTATGTCTTTTACATTTAGATGTCTGATTAATTTTGAGTTAATTTTTGTGTATAGTGTGAGGTAAGGTTCTAAATTAATCTTTTTTGCATGGGGAGATACTATCATCCCAACAACAATTGTTGAAAAAAACTATCCTTTTCCCAACTGGATGCCCTTGGTATCTTTGTCAGTAATAAATTGGCCATCAACATAAGGGTTAATTTCTGGCTATTCTGTCCTGTTTCATTAAATATATGTTTATCCTTACTGGTACTATACTTAACAATTTCTTTATAATATGTTTTGAAATCAGGAAGTGAAAGTCCTTTCATTTTTTTTTATGTTTTAATATTATCTGGGATCTTTGTATTTTCAGAAAAATTTTAGGATGAGCTTGTAAATTTCTGCCAAAAAAAAAAAAAAACCTGCTGGAATTTTGATAAGGATAACTATATTGAATTTAAAAATCCATGAACATGAAATGCCTATCCATTTGTGTAGATCTTCTTTATCTTTCCTCAACAATACTTGGTAGTTTTCACTGTACAAATCTTATACTCCTTTTAATAAGTTTATTCATGGGCATTTTATTTTTTGATATTATGAATAAAAATATTCTGTTAATTTTATTTTTACAATGGTTATTCTGGTATACAGAAATACAATTGATTTTTTATGGTGAGATCGTAAGTTTTTGTTTGTTTGCTTGCTTGTTTGTTTTTAATTTATTGGGGTGACATTGATTAGTAAAAATTACATAGGTCCCAGGTGTACAATTCTACATGACATCTTCTATGTGTTGTATTATGTGTTCATCACGCAGAGTCAGTTCTCTTTTCAGGACCATATATTTGTGTCCCTGTCCCTTCTCCCCCAAACCCGGCCCCCTTACCCTCAGGTAACTACTAAATTATTGACTGTACATGAGTTTTGTTTCTTTGTTGCTTTTGATTTTATATTAACAATCAAACTAAATTTCTCCATCCTTTTCCCTTATTTTATTCATTTTCTCATCCCTCCTCCCATCTTAAACAAGTCCCTCTAACATCCTTTGTAGAACTGGTTTGGTAGTGAATTTCTTTAGCTTTTTCTTAACTGAGAAGCTCTTTACCTGTTCTCTAATTTTGAATGCTAGCTTTGCTGGATACATTATTCTTGGTTGTAGATCCTTGGTTTCCATCACATTGAATATTTTCTGCCAATCCTTTCTGGCTTGTAAAGTTACTGGTGAGAAATCAGCTGAGAATTGAAAGGGTGTCCCTTTATGAATTACTACTTGCATTTTTCTTTTTGCATTTAGAATTTCCTCTTTTTCTTTAACTTTTGCCATTTTAATTATGATGTGTCTCAGTGTGTTCTTGTTTGGGATCATCTTGTTTGGAATTCTCTGTGCATCCTGGACTTGTATGTTTATTTCCTTTGCCAAGTTAGGAAAATTTTCAGTCATTATTTCTTCAAATAATTTCTTGATTACTTGCTTTTCCTCTATCCCTTCTGGTATACCTATTATTCTTATATTTTTATGTTTGATATCATCCCAGAGGAATCTCAATCCATTCTCATTTTTCTGGATATAATTTTATAATTGTTCTGGCTGAGTGTTTTCTGCTGTCCTTTCCTGCAAATCATTGCTTTGTGCTTCTATTTTTCTAGTTTAGTGACTTTTATTCCATTCTTCATTTCAGTTAATGTAGTCATTATCTCTGTCTGGTCCTTTATAATGGTTTGTAAGTCTTCTTTAATGCTTGCTATCTCTCTGTTGAAATTACCATTTAGTTCCTTAAGCATTTTTATAATCATTGCTTTGAGCTCTGTTTCTGATAGGTCATTTGTCCCTTATTTTAAGCTCCCTTTCCCTGGTTTCTCATTTTGGCAGGCTCTCTGGACCCTTGCTGCTGTAGTTCTTTGGTATTCACTGCTAATACTGGGTGGGCAGAGGTCAGTGAAGAGGGGTATTTGTAAATTTGTTTTCTTCCTGTGTCTCTGGGGTTCGTGCAGGAAGTTTGGGTGTAATTGTGCTTTTCTGTTCTTGGTTTGCTCTGTGCATGGACTCTGTCCTGAGCCTTGGGGTCAGCTGTCCTGTATGCTGGTCCTTCAGACCATGCTGGTTGTGGGCCAAGAAATGTGCATGTAGTCCCCTCATGCCTTCTTCCTGGCTGGAGTGTTCATGCTGCAGATCCTCACTACCCAGTTGGTCCACCTCCTCTGGGAACCAGAGTGATGTCTGGCTGCTGCATTTTCCAGACGGGTCTGCACCTCCTGGGGCCAAATTGAGGTGGATGCAGTATCTCATGCCCCTGTCTCTGGGCCTCTTTCCTCTGCCCTGCAGACAGAGTGAGGTCTGAAGTGCTCTCTTGCCACCTTCTTCCTCCTTCTGCCCCCAGGGTTAGAGTTCCAAGCAGGGACCTGCCCAAGGCAAGGCCTTGTGTCCTCTCTTCCCCTTTTATTTCTCCTTGTTTAACACTCTACCCACTTTCAGGTACCTAAATGCAATGAGTGGGCCTCTTTGCTGTGATTGTGCATTGTGTAGCCAGCGGTTCTCAACCTGTGGGTCACGACCCCTTTGGGGGTCGAATGACCCTTTCACAGGGGTCGCCTAAGACCATCAGAAAACACATATCAGATATTTACATTATGATTCATAGTAGCAAAATTACAGTTATGAAGTAATGAAGATAGTTTTATGGGGGTCACCACAACATAAGGAATTGTATTAAAGGGATGTGGCGTTAGGAAGGTTGAGACACAAGGACCCTCTAGAGGGTCCTTGGTTGAAGTATAAGTGTTTTATTAGTTGTAAACTTCAGAGGAATTTTTCAGAGGTGCCACTCATGCCACAGTTTTGTTGCTGGGTACCAACTGATTTTTTTTTAAAGAAAATTTTATTTTGGAATAACTTCAGATTTACAGAAAATTTGCAAAGATAGTACAGAGCTATCACATGCTCTTCACTCAATTTTTCTTACCACTACCACAATACATTTCAAGAAACTAAGAAATCCACATTATTACTTTGGCACATTGCTATTAACTAAATTCTAGACTTAGAGATCACCATTTTATCCACTAGTGTTCATTTTCTCTTCCACAATCTCTTCCAAGAAATGACATCACATTTAGTCACCATTTCTCTGTAGTCACCTCTCATCTGTGACAGTTCTCACTTTTTCCTTGTTTCTCCTGACATTAGAAGTTTTGAAGTATTAACCATATATTTTGTAAAATGCTCCTCTATTTGTTTGTCTGATCCTTTTATCATGATTACACTGGAGTTTTTGATTTGGAGAAGAATACTACAAGGCTGAAGTGGTCTTCTCATCACATTATATCAGTGGTATATGCTATCAACATAACTTAACCAGTGGGCGAGGTAAACCTTCATCATCTGGAAAAGGTAGTGTTTGCTGGGTTTCTTTAAGTAAAGTTATCCTTTTTTCAGATACTCTATTCTTTGAAAGCAAGTCACTAAGTCCAGTCCATCTTTTAATCAAGTTGTTTTCTTTTTATTTTTCTGCCACTTACCTCAAATTGCACACTGCACCCACAAAACTGTTTTTATAATAAAACTGTTATTTTAAATTAAGTTTGCCTTTGTCTTAATTTGCTTTTAATTTCAATATTAATATAAAGTAAATACAGAGTTTATGGAATGGTATGGTATATAGTATGGGATATTGTATTAATTAGGCCTATTTTTGAAAATTTATTTTTATTGTTAGACTGATTGGGGTGACATCTGTTAGCAAGGATTACATAGGTTTCAGGCATACTATTCTACAGTACATTGTCAATTTGTTGTATAATAAGTTCATCACTGATTGTGACTTCCCTTTCCATTACCATACATTTAGTTCCACCTCCTTCTACTCTCACCCTCTCCCCCTTCTCCACTCTCCTCTCCACACATCTCCAAATAAATATTAAACTATTGATTGTGTCCATGGGTTATTTGTTTGTTTGTTCATTTTGTATTTTTTTCTTTGTTACTTTCAGTTTCATATTCTGCATATGAGTGAAGTCACACAGTTTTTTTGTTTTTTACTGTCTGGCTTATTTTGCTAAGCATGATGATCTCCAAGTCCATCCATTTTGTTGTAAATGGCAATATTCCATCTTTTCTTATACCTGAGTAATATTCCATTGTGTATATGTACCACAGCTTCTTTATCCAGTCATCTGTCGCAGGGCACTTTGGTTGTTTCCATATTTTGGCCACTGTGAACAGCGCTGCAATTAACATTGGGGTTCATAAGTCTTTGCAAACAAAGATTTTCAAGATTTTTGGGTAGATCCCCAGAAGGGGGATTGCTGGGTCATATGGTACCTCCATTCCCAATTTTCTGAGGAAACTCCACGTCATCTTCCACAGTGGTTGTACCAATTTGCATTCCCACCAGCAGTGTACCAGAGTTCCTTTTTCTCCACATCCTCTCTAGCACTTGTTGTTCCTTGTCTTGTGGATAATAGCCATTCTAACAGGTGTGAGGTGATATCTCATAGTGGTTTTGATTTGCATCTCCCTGATAGCTAATGAGGATGAGCATTTTTTTCATATGTCTGCTGGCAATTTGTGTTTCTTTGTGGAAGAAGTGTCTGTTTAGTTCTGCCCACTTTTTAATTGGATTGTTTGTTTTTTGTTGTTAACTCACATTAGTTCTTTATACATTTTACATATTAGACCCTTATCTGATGCATTGTTTTTAAATATTTTCTTCCATTCAGTTGGCTGTCTCTTTGCTTTGTTGATGGTTTCTTTTACTGTGCAGAAGCTTTTTAGCTTGATATAGTCTCATTCATTTATTTTTGCTTCTACTTTCTTTGCCTTTGAGGTCAGGTTCATGAAGACTTCCCTAACTTCTAGGTCTATAAGTTTAGTACAGATGTTTTCTTCTATACAGTTTATTGTTTCAGGTCTGATATGAAGGTCTTTAATCCATTTTGAGTTAATTTTTGTATATGATGAGAGTTCACAGCTCAGGTTCATTTTTTTGCATATGTTTTTCCAGTTTTCCCAGCACCACATTCTAAAGAGCCTGTCTTTTCCCCATTGCATATTTTTTGCTCCTTTATAGAAAATTACTTGTCCATAAATTTTTGGATTTATTTCTGGGTTTTCAGTTCTGTTCCATTTCCATTGGTCTATATTTCCCTTTTTCTGCCAATACCAGGCTGTTTTGACTATTGATGCTTTGTAATATAAATTGAAGTCAGGGAGTGTAAATGCCACCAGCCTTATTCTTTTTATGTAGTATTGCTTTGGCAATTTGAGGACTTTAACGGTTCCATAAGAATTTGATAATTCTTTTATCTATTTCATGAAAGTATGATTGTGGGATTTTGATGGATATTGCATTAAATCTGTAGATTGCTTTGGGCAGAATGGTCATTTTAACAATGTTAAGTCTTTATATCCATGAACAAGGGATATTTTTCCATTTCTTAAGGTCTGCTTGAATTTCTTTCAAAAGTGTCTAATCGTTTTCCATGTATAAGTCTGTCATGCTCTTTGTTAAGTTAATTTTCAGGTATTCCATTCTTTTTGTTGTGATAGCAAAAGGAATTGACTCCCTCATTTCTTTTTCTGAAGATTAGTTGTTTGTATATAGGAATACTATTGATTTTTCTACATTCATTTTGTATCTTGTGACTTTACTCTATTCATTTATTGTTTCTAATAGTTTCCTGGTGGAATCTTTGGAATTTTTTATATAAGGGACCATGTTATCTGCAAATAATGACAATTTTGACCTCTTCTTTTCCAATTTGGATACCTTTTATTCCTTTCTCTTACCTGATTGCTGGGGCTAGAACTTCCAGTACTATATTGAATAGCAGTGGTGACAGGGGGTATCCCTGTCTTGTTCTTGATTTTAGGGGAATAGGCTTCAGCTTTTCCCCATTCAGTATAATTTTAGTGCAGGTTTTGTCATATATGGCCTATATTATGTTGAGATACTTTCCTTCTATACCTATTTTATTTAGTATTTTGATCATAAATCGATGTTGTATCTTGTCAAATGCTTTTTCTGCATCAATTGATATGATCATACGGTCTTTATCTTCTATTTTGTTTATGTGGGTATCACATTGATTGATTTTTTTAATTCATTTTTATTGTTAGACTTATTGGGGTGACATCTGTTAGCAAGGATTACATAGGTTTCAGGCATACAATTCTACAGTGCATTGTCAACTTGATGTATAATGAGTTCACCACCTAATGTGACTTCTCTTTCAATCACCTTATATTTAGCTTCCCCCCCTCCTCTCCCACCCCCTCCCCTTTCTCCCCTCCCTAACCCACTCTTCCCCAAATAAACATTAAACTATCGATTGTGTCCATGGGTTATTTGTTTGTTCATTTCTTTCTTTCTTTGTTTTCAGTTTTATATTCCGCATATGAGTGAAATCATGCAGTTCTTTGTTTTTTCTGACTGGCTTATTTCACTAAGCATGATGATCTCCAGGTTCATCCATTTTGTTGCAAATGGCAATATTTCACCTTTTCTTACAGCTGAGTAAAATTCCATTGTGTATATGTACCACAGCTTCTTTATCCAGTCATCTGTCGCAGGGACCTTTGGTTGTTTCCATGTTTTGGCCACTGTGAACAGCGCTGCAATGAACATTGGGGTACATAAGTCTTTGCGGACAAAGGTTTTCAAGTTCATTGGGTAGATCCCCAGAAGGGGGATTGCTGGGTCAAATGGTAGCTCCATTCCCAATTTTCTGAGGAACCTCCACACTGCCTTCCACAGTGGTTGTACCAGTTTGCACTCCCACGAGCAGTGTACCAGAGTTCCTTTTTCTCCACATCCTCTCCAGCACTTGTTATTCCTTGTCTTGTTGATAATAGCCATTCTCACAGG
>PVJL010017078.1:0-19224 GCA_004026885.1 Lyroderma lyra | reverse complement strand
CACCCCCTCCCCTTTCTCCCCTCCCTAACCCACTCGTCCCCAAATAAACATTAAACTATCGATTGTGTCCATGGGTTATTTGTTTGTTCAGTTCTTTTTTTCTTTGCTTTCAGTTTTATATTCCGCATATGAGTGAAATCATGCAGTTCTTTGTTTTTTCTGTCTGGCTTATTTCACTTAGCATGATGATCTCCAGGTAATCATACTACTTTTAGAAATTGTATACAGTGTTCCAAAATTATTAAAACTAGTAATTTCAAAGTCATTGATGAAATTCTTAAATAAATTCTGTGCTGAACTTTAAATATGAATTCTTAAAATAAAAATGTATTTTCTAGAGAGGCAAGGGCTGTCCCAGCGCCCCTCACACCACTGGCCCCTCCCACTGTTCATTCTTCTCTTGGTTTCTTCCCCCACAAATGGGGAGTGAGTGGCCAAAAAAAAAGAAATTATTTCTAGATCTGCCAACTGTTCTTTGTATTTGAGCAATTTAAATTGTTAGAGCTTTTATATCCTTCTCTGCAAAATGGAGCTAGTGAAACTAATAATAACAATAACCCTAGTAAAAAATGACTGGCAAAATGCCTGCCACAGAGCAGGTTTGAGAAAACTTTTGGTTAAATAATAATACTTCAGTAATGATGTCCAGCATCATAGCTCTTGCAATTAAGACCCTTGCAATGTTTTAAACACTGTTTTGTGAATTAATTTATTTTATCTGTATAAAGCCTTATGTGATAGAGCAAAATTGAATACTGTTATACATAAGCACTTGAGACGGACTTTCTGGGTTTGAATATTATTGGGTCTACAACTTAATAACCTTGGAAAATTCCTTAGCATGTCTGTGCCTCAGCTCCCTCATATGTAAAATGGTGCTGATGGAGTTGATAGAAGGATTAACATATACCCTAAGAGCAATGCCTTTAAAATCATGTATTAAACAGTTCTTTAAAAGATATGTTAATGTCTCCATTTTATGGATGAGAAAGTGAAAGTAGAGAGAGACTAAATAAATCAGTCATAGTCATCAAAACTATTATGTGGAATATATTGCATTCTATCATACTTTAAGACTATCCATTTATACTCATGCCTTACAAAGAAAGGAGCCTAAATTTTATAGATGTCATTGATGTTTCACAAAATACATGCAGCCCTCATGGCTAATACACTATGAAAACCTGATAGCAGGATTAACAAATCATGGGAGCACTATGGAAATATATTTTTGTCAGTGTGCAAAATAATTTTGTGCCATTTCAACAAATACAAAAAATAACAGGAAGGTCAAACGATTCACTTTCAATTACTTTTAAATATTTGCAAATCTAGCCAAAAGAAGTACCTTGAAACTTAAACATTTTAACAACACCCTATTTACCTGGATCTGCTCTGATTTCTTAGTGGTAGTGGATATAGGATTTGAAAAATTAAAGTTATAATTTGAAGATAAAATATCTAGTTAATGTATACAATCTGTGCCAAGAAAAGAAAAAGAGTAACTAAGGTATTGACAAGTGAGAATTGACCCCTATATGAGAGCCAGGTAGATATACCAGAGAGAAAACATCCCTTTCTGTTGCATGCAGGAGAAATTGACTTAAATCAGTAAGTGTGAGGTTTTTGAAAGCATTGAAGGAGAGGGAAAATAAAGCAGCTCACTTTTATTTTGTTAGCTTGTAAATACATTTTTATTGGTCAGTTTTAGAAACAGGTTTATGAACAGATTAAAAGCAAATGTTTTAGAAAGTCACAATTGTCTTAGAATATTAAATAACTAAAATTCATTTAGCTATGATTATTGTATATAGTCTCCATTTAGAAAAGAATAACATTAGCAGTAGAATAATATTCTGACTCACTTCACATGGGGAGCTATTTAATATTTCTCTTAAGTTTTCTCAAAGCTCTTGATTTACTAGAATAAACAAGGTTTAAGTACAAACCTAAAGGACAGTTTAATCTTACAATCATTTCCCCTTATGCTGCAGGCTTTCATTTTAGCTTTATTCATTACAGCCCTAAAGCTCCTGCTTTCTAAATGTGTAGGTTAGAGAAAGTACCTTGGAGCTCACCTGTTCAAGATTAATAATATTACTCCAGGAAGATTAGAGCTATTACTCTTCCTGACCTGATCCAAATGGTACAAATGGGATTTTAAGGATGATGTCTGTTCAGAGGTCCAACAGAGTGATGAGGTACAGGGGATAGCTACCCTAAGGAATAGGAAAGATAGACTGTTGGGGTTGTACAGATGATAAACCATTAGCTTTAGTTATTATCCAAAGAAAAGATTATGGCTATAAGTAAATTCATCCAGGCCTTTCATACAATAGACAGGCAGAGCAATGCATAGACAAGCAAGGAATATAACTATTATTTGAAAAGAAAACTAGAGGTATTAGCTATGCTATGGTGGTAATTATTTTGCAATATGTAAGTACCAGATCAACATGTAGCACACCTTAAAGTTATGCAATGTTATATGTCAATTATATCTCAATAAAGCTGGAAAAAAAAGAAAGCCTTAGGCCAAATTCTTAGTTCAATAGTAGAATTGTAGGTAATACCAGGTGAAAAGTGTGTGAGGGTATGTGTGCGTGTGTGTGTGTGTGTGTGTGTGTGTGTGTGTGAGAGAGAGAGAGAGAGAGAGAGAGATTTATACCCTTAGAAATACCAGTTTAAATTTTTTTAAAAATTCAGTTCTTAGAAAATATCTGCTCTAGTCATACTTTTAGGCTATTGGTATTCTGACTCTGACGACTAGGGTTTTCCAGTTGCCTAATTAAAACTTCTTTTTGGTTGATTAATGAAACATTTAAAAAATACGTAAATCTATTCACTTTGGAGAGCAAGTACTGAAATTATACACACACACACACATGCACACGCACACACGCGCATGCACACACGCAGACACACACTTATTTTTCATGATACTCTGCATAATGGTTTTCACATACTATATGTTTAAAAATAATATTGATAATAAATTAATAGCATCTAATGCTTATACATACCATAAATTTATAATTTGCCTAATTTGAATTAACTGATTTTACCCTCGCAACTCTACCATTACTGTTACATGCTCATTTTTAAAGATAAGAAAAGTTTAGTGATAAATAGGGTAAGTAACTTGCTTATTTCTCCCCTCTAAGTGATTTAACTTATACTCATTTAAAAGCTCTTTAAATCCTCTGCATCAATCTAATTTCTTCATCACTTTTTCAGGTCCATCCTTCTGATCCACTCCCCCAAAAATATATCAATGTCCCTATGATTTGCTCTCACAGCACCATTTCCTTTGCAAAAAGTATCATAGTTGCCTCTTATAGCCAAATTTTACAAAGCACTTAAGAATATACTATGAAAAAGAATTTTCGAACATATTATGGTTCTTAATTATATTATGTATTGGTTTATTGTTTCTCTGTCCCCTCTAAAATTTAACCTCATGATACTGTAGTTCTAGAACCTAGAACCGTGCCTTTAACTTAGTATGTGATTGACATATATTTATTAAATGAATTAATAAATGAAATAATTAAATATAGAATTGATAATTTTGCAAACATTAAAAAGGAATGGGTTATGGGGACAATAAAGTAGAGGTAATAATACTAGCAAGAGTAATCATAATAATGACAGTGGAATACAACTTTCTGCTATTTTTAGATTGATTGAATGGTTGATGATGCTATCAATAAAATTTAAGGCAGAAAAGAAGATAGGTAACTATTGAGGAAGGAGAGAGCTATTTGGAACACTGACAGGTTGATTCTAAGATATCTATGTGAGGTGTTATAGAGTGATTTTCGTCAGGCTTTTAGAAAGAAACAGCTCTAGTTGAATGGATAACTGATTTGGAAAGAAAGATTTACATATCAACATGTGGAGAAGGTCACTGAGAGCATGTGAACACCAGCAGAGAGAAGTGAAAGCTTAAATAGATAAAGCTATGGGCACATTTCTACAGATACCCACTATTTCAGGGGTAAGCAAAACAGAGTGGACAGTAGAATATTAGGGTATTAGTTTCTAAAAATACGATCCAGAATTCTTTGCTTTAGTCATAATTATTTACTCAATCCTAATGTTGAATTGGCATCCATTACAATACCCACACATGTCATAGCTATTTTTTATTTTTATATGTATTGACACACAAAAAAAGCATGTAGGTGGATTGTGAAGAGGAGTGTGAATATTGATTGTTGCTAGCAATTAAGTACTCTTAATCTTTTCATTCCATCCTGAGGTTTCAATTTTTTCACTATATTGGTTTTGATTGGTTCCTTTAAAAGACTTCAGACTATATAAATATATATATAAAAATGGAGTTATGAAAACTTTTTACTTTAAAACCGTACAAAGATATTCAAATTATTATCTAAAGATATGTTAGACATTTTCTATTAACTGATCTCTACTTCCAAAGTTAAATAGAAAGCATTCATTGACGAGGTGACTCTGCAACCAGTTAAAGATTTTTCTTTGTCTGTTATTTATACTTTGTAAAATAGAGATTCATTGAGTCAGGCTATGGAGCTTATTAATAAGCAAATAAATATGATATCAAATAATATTAGGAAGTTTTCTTCATCAAAAATTATAAAGTTACAAATTTATTTTCTACTGACATTTACTATTTTTAGAAAAAGTTTTCAGGGTTTAGATATTTATTTTTTTATATTTTTACTTTTATTAACTTTATTAGGGTAACATCAGTTAGTAAAATTATATATGTTTCAAGTGTACAATTCTATAATAATACATCATCTGTATATTACATTGTGTGCTCATCACCCACAGTCAATTCTCCTTCCATCACCACATATTTGACCCCGTTTACCCTCTTCTACCACCCCTTCCACATCTCTCTTTTTTAAAAATAAGTTTATATTTTGTTTCTAAATTGTGTGTGTATATGGCATACACATGCATTTTTTAAACTACCTTCAGAAAAATGATTTCACATTAGCAAGACATATAATAATAACAGAAAATGAAGGAAGTAAATAAATGAACAAACAGAAATATTATAGTGAGCTACTTCAGATTCAGGCCAATGTTACATGTATTTATAGATTTGAATCATAAGAAGTTAAGAATCAGAATGTGTCCTTATTTAATTTGACATTTTTGTTAACTCTGTGCCAATTTCTAAACAACTCAAAAGTAGTAGTTTCAAAAGGTAGCTACAATGCCAAAGTCTTACACAAGAATATGATAATATTTTGAAAGTATCATGTAATATTTAATTGTTACCTTTAAAAAACAATGGTATGTACTAGGTCTCTGTTAGAGTGAATTTTTCATGAGCTAAAAGAGATATTCAGGTACAACTCTATAGAGTTGTACGTCAAAGAACGTATTAGTTTTAGTAATTGATTTCCACTTCAGATATCAAGGAATTGGGACAAATAGTATATTGGTTAGAAAAATAGAACCCTGATTTTTAGTACACTGGAAAGATGGCCTGTGTGACTGGGGGAAATATTCATGTCCTTTGTCAATCCTGACAACTTCTATTAGGAGGGAACCTCTTTACCTGACTCTAGAAGAACTATTTACTCTGTACACCATATAACTCCCACTTTACATCTATGAACTTTATTGAGCACCTAGAGTACATAAGACACTGTTATTTGCAATGTTAGTATGCCTTATATAACTGGATCCTTATATATAAAGGGACTATTACTCATAGTTTATAAATAAGAAAACGGAGGTATAAAAAGGAAGAGACATAAGGAAAGAAGTTGAAATAAGGTGTTCTGATACATTGCCTCATGATCTTTATGTTATGTTTTGTTGTTTGTACGTTTGTTTATTGAAATTGACTGGTCGCAGAGGCCTATTCTAGAAGCTCTAATAGAGTGGAAGTGTGGAATATCAAGGCATATTTTATTGATTTTTTTCTTTTGCTGTTTTCTATTCACATTACCTAATATACTAAAGAATAGAATAATATTGTAAATATTTTGCTGTACCTTTTTCTTAAATATTGTTATGTTGCAAATGTCTTATATTTGTTGGGGTTTTTTTTTTTCACTTATTTGATTATGGACATAAATAGTGGTCCTAACTGATATTAATAATGGAGAGTTGTCATTCATTAAATTATTTATTCACTCATTTAATAGACTTAAAAAGAGCAATAAGTATGTGTCAAGCTTGTAGTAGAAATAAGAGTAAAATAGTCATAAAAAGAGACAATGTGCCAGCTCTAAGAGTGTCTACTATAGAGAAACAGGGACCGAATAATTACAATATGAAATTACAACATGGTAATTTCTGGAAATGATGTTAAGTGGTGAAAGAAAATAATGAAAATTGTACACTTTTAATTTTTTCATTATTTATTTAGTACACTTTTTTAAGAATCAGTAATGCTACCCTGAAGAAGTGAAGGATCATAATGATCAGAAGAACTTAAGAAAGTTTTGATAAATAAATTTAAATAAGTTAAGAAGAGAGGGGAGGAGGGAGTATTCCAATGTCATGTCACCTTATGAAAGAATTTGGGTCTTGGGTAGGAGGCAGGAGGCACTCTCAGAACCCCACGAAGAACTAAAAAGCATCTATGTGATGCTCCACATGGAGGACAAGGAGAATTATACTGTGATCTTTGACAGGCAGGTAGAGGTAGGGAATGTAAGATACAATTGTGGTTTTCATTAGTGAAAAGTATTAAACAAAATGTTGAAAATTTTAATCTTTCTTCTTTTCTAATTTATTCTATCATTAGGAAAATAGATTTATTTATTTTTTTTAATTCATTTTTATTGTTAGACTTATTGGGGTGACATCTGTTAGCAAGGAAACAACCAAAGGTCCCTGCAACAGATGACTGGATAAAGAAGCTGTGGTACATATACACAATGGAATATTACTCAGCTGTAAGAAAAGATGAAATATTGCCATTTGCAACAAAATGGATGAACCTGGAGATCATCATGCTAAGTGAAATAAGCCAGACAGAAAAAAAAAAGAACTGCAGGAAAATAGATTTAATTGGAGTCAGAATGTATCCAGTTAGTACAGAAATATATTGACTCAGTCAATGATAGTAGAGTCTGGGCTATGTTGCCATTAACTCAAAAACTGTAGAAGTTATAAGATGTCACTCTTCTTGCAAGCTAACAAGTTAGCTTGTGCAGTTTCACATATATTTTTCTGACAAAAGACATGAGGCTTTCTGGATCAGACAGACAGGCTGTCTATTACTCATGGAAAAATACAGTAGACAAAATAATGCTTTTGTGTCAGTTCCCCCAGTTCCAAGCCCCATGGCACATGATGACAGCCAGATATACCCTGCATATGTAGTAGGTTGCACCATAGGAAAGAAACCCTGAAGTCAGAAAGCAAGAGTTTATATAGGGCAGCTGGCACTTCTGTCCTTCCTCTTCCATTTCCAGAGCAATTACATATTAAGCAAATCTCCAGGGAAGGAGGAAGCTGTCTCTACACTTTCTACTCTGGAATACAAGCAAATGTCGCTACAGAGAGGAAAGTAGGGTCTTTATGACACAAAATATGCCCACATGTCTCTATTTTTAGGAAGATATTGTCTCTAATTGCTAAAACTGCCTATTATGAAATCATTATTTTAGTATGCTTTGCTCAAAAAGATTTGTAAAAATGCCACAGTTATGAAGAATTATCTCCTAACAGATACTAGATAAAAATAATTATGTAAGTGGAAGCTAACTTTATGAACCTCAAATAATGTGAACATCTCAGAAAGTGTAACAAACAGGCATGGGTGAATTATCTTATGCAAAACTATAGTGTAGACCATAAGCATAGCTTCAGATAACTGTTAGTTGCCTGAGAAAATAGAGTTTGTTCCTGTTATCTATTACTGAATGACAAACTAGCCCAAGACTTAGTGGCTTCAACAACCTATTGTTTTGGGGGGGATCTTCTAAGTCAGGAATTCAGGGACAGATCTACCTGTTCAGCTAGAGTAAGTAAGGGTAGAGTCTCCACTTCTAAAATGGAGTCTTTGTTCACATTTCTGACTCCTCAAGACTCCTTGGCCTCTTTCTTTTCACATGCTTCTCATTCTTCAGGGTCTACACAAGTGGTTTTGATATTCTGCAGTGTTGTCATCTCAATGTGGAGTTCTAAGATGGAGGATATTTCCCTCAGAATGAGCATTGCATTGAGAGTTAGTGGGAAGACAAGCACATATCTTTAATCTACTGAATTGTTTATTAAAAGATAATAATTTTATAAAATAGAATGCATTATTTTTATATTGCTACCATAACAAATTACCACAAATTTTGCAGTATGAAACACAATCATTTGTTATCTTACTGTTTTGTAAATCAAATTTCTAGGCAGGCTTGACCAGTACTATCCTTAGGGTCTTACAATGCCAAAATGTAGGTGTCATTTTGGGGTCTTACCTGGAAACTCTAGGGAAGAATTCATTTTTAGGCTTATCAGCCTTTTGGAAGAATACATTTCCTTCTCATATCTTCCATGCATCCTTACTTTAGCTCACCCAGATAATCTAGGATAATATCTGTGTCTTAAGATCAACTGATTAGTAACTGTACTGGATTGAATTATCTCCCTCCAAAATTAATGTCCACAAAGAATTTCACGATGTGACCTTATTTAGAAATAGGGCCTTTTCAGACATAATTAATAAAGCTAAAATAAGGTCATACTGAATTCAGGTGGTCTCTAATTCCAATATGACTATTTTCCTTAAGAAGGAGTAAAGGACATACAGATACAGGCAAACACAGAAAGATAAAGTTCATGTGACAACCAAGGCAGAAGGTAGATGGATGCAGTTGCAAGCCAGAGAAGAACCAAGAATTTGTACCAACTGCAGAAGCTAGAAATAGGCAAGATAGGATTCTTTCCTAGAGCCTTCAGAGGGAGCACAGTCCTGCCAAAACCCTGACTGACTTCAGATTTATAGCATCCAGAACTGTGAGAAAGTACATTTTTATCATTTTAATTCACTGTTCATTATAATTGGATACAGCAGCCCTAGAAACTAATACAATAATCTTAATTACATCTACACCAGGCATGTCCAACCTGTAGCCAAGGACGGCTTTGAATGTGACCCAACAGATTCTTAAAACATTATCAGATTTTTTGCAATCTCTTTTTGGCTCACCAGCTGTTGTTAGTGTATTTTAAGTGTGGCTCAAGATAATTCTTCCACTATAGTCCAGGGAAGCCAAAAGGTTGGACACCACTGATGTACACAGTCCCTTTTGTCACATAATAACATATTCACACCATGGCACACAGGGCTGAAAGTAATGAGCCAAAATTCTGCCTATCACACTCAGTTTCCCAGGCCCCATGATCCGTATCTCTCTCAAATGCAAAATATATTCATTCCTTCCCAAAGAACCAAAAGGTCACAATACAACATTAATTCAAAGTCCAATATTTCATCCTAATCCAATCTACTCAAAACTCCCAAGTATCATCTAAATCTTATCAGCTCAGAAGTTCCAAAGCTTATCATCTAAGTAATATAATCAGGTAACAGATAAGGTACCCAGTCACATTTCCTCACTATCTGTAGTCCTGTAGAGCTAATGAAACAAGTTATCTGCTCACAACACTCCTTAAAGTCAGTGGTATGACAAGCATAAGATAGGAATTACAGACATTCCAGTTCAAAATGGGGACAAATGCTAGGAAAAGGAGCCACCAGTCCAAAGCCATTTTGAAATCCAGGCAGACTATTTAAAGTTTTCAGGCCTGAGAATACCCCACCTCTGTCTTTCATTCTACCTTGTTGTCTCTAAAATCAATGTTCTAGGCTACTGGTTTCAACCTGTTAGATATGCTTCCCTTTTCATGAAAGCTGGCTAATGTTTACAGCAGAGTAGTCTTATCACACTGCTTTCTGTCAGGACAAGTTTGGGCCCATCCACCAGCTTTCTTTCCTTTCATATTCTTCTTGTCCCATTCCTCCAGTGTAAGCTGTCAGAGCTTCTGCTAATATAAAATTCTCAAACAATTTGGGGGTTTTGCATGGATTTAACAGGGGATTGCTCCATTAGAAAAAGGCTCTTCCAAAGATCTTTCTGAAATAACCCTTTCTCTACTTTTTCACTTCTGCTGAAATAGTGAGGGGCAATATTCTCAAAGTATCCAAAGAGCTTCTGATTTAAATGAGAGGTTCTGTGAATCCTATCTTTAATGCCTTCAAACAGACTTTTATATGAATGAGTATTCTGATCTACTGACCTGATGTGTTAACAAGATGTTGAACAGCCACCACGCCCTCTATATCTCACTTTCTGAAGCAATCTCAATTTTCATGTATTTTGCCATGTGGGTAGGTTGAGGGTTTCCTAAATCATCAAGTTCTGGTTCATTTGTGTTTTAAGTTCTTCACTCAATTTATTTCCCCCTCTCCCATTTTACTAATAAGCAGCATCTACAACATTTTGAAAATCTTCTGCGTTAAATATATATATTTATTGCTTACAAGTTCTGCTTTCTGTGTAACTTCAGGACACAATATTTCTAAGCATTCTGAAACTGCTACGGCAGACTCCAAGGGTCCAATTGCCTACATGCATCCAAGCCAAATAACAGAAGAACAGGAGATTGCAGCAAAGAAAGTGAAAGTTTATTTAAGGAATTGGCATCAAGCTTAAAGACACCAGGGATCTAGTGCTCTCAAAATCCTGGCTCCCTGATGGCCTCTAGTGACTAAATTATATGAGGAGAAAAATTATTAATCATGGCTACTATGGGAGTTGAAACTGGGGGTTCCACTGATTGGCTGGGGCTAAGGCAGAGAGCAATTGATCGTTACTGGTATCAGTTATGGCGTAGTTCTGTCTGGTTTCCAGGAGATGTGGTCTGTGTGGGACCCTTCTGCCTTCATGATCTCAGAGCTGAAACATAACTAAGGCCAAGGTATTATCTTGTTTTGACTGAAACCTTATTCTAGTTTGAGGTTTGGTTATTACATCTTGGTCAGGGTTGACAGACCTGAAGCATTATTCTTAAGTGAGTTTGATGCTGACCAGAGCCTAATGTCCTAGGGGCTTAATGGTTAAAAGGAGTAGGCATACAATATGTGTACAGGTAGTAGAATCTGATGGAAAGAATGCAAGTATTATAGTTCTATAAGGCTGAACAAAGCTAGCTTGAAGTAAATGAAATGCATGCTAAAAAAATAAAGTTCTTGTGCAGTTATAAAACTATATAACAAGAAAGCCATTTCCAAAAGTATTTCTCGCACTTCAGACCCTTCACTAGCAACAGTAGCAAATATATTGCTTTTATGATCTGTTCAGGGCAATCTAGGCTTGTACTATTGTGCTTATTAAATTATCCCAGCCTATTCCCACTATCACATTGCAAATCACTTCTATATTTTTAGGTAATTATTACAGCAACAACCTTATCATTTCAATATAGGTGGATATCTCACATGCAGGCTTACTTCCCGAAGAGCGAGCATTTCATTGAGAATTCCTCCTCAGTAGAAAGATTAACAAAGAATTTGTGGCTTTTTTTTTTTTTTTTTTTTTCTTTTTGGTATGTGGGTAGCTCCCTGGCTGGGAATTGAACCCAGGCCACAGCGCTGACAGCGCCAGCGTCGAAGCCTTAAGCCACTACACCACCAGGGAACTCCCGGTATCTTTAATGTACTACTTTGTTTATAAAAAAATTATATGTAATTCTGTGAAGAGTGATTAGGCTGCCTAAGAAAATCTAATTTCAAATAATTTTAAAAATCATTCTCTGTCTTAATTTATATGCATTAAGATTGACTTTTTTTATCAAATTTATTGGGGTGACATTGGTTGGTAAAATTACATAGGTTCCACAATACATTGTCTGCGTGTTGCATTGTGTGCTCACCACCCAGTCAGTTCTTCCGTCACCATATATTTGATGTTCCCACCCATCTCCCCCAACCCTTTCCCTCTTAAGTTTGACATTTTAAAATACCCATTTATTAAAGCAGGCTGAAAGATACCTTTATTTGTCAATTTGTTAAGAAACTTTGTTACTAACTGCAGTTATTATGCAATAAATTAAACCACATATATATTTTTAAAGTCATGACTTAGGCTGTGTGTAACTAATTTAGATTAGACTTTCCTCAGTTATTTAAAGATAGTTAATATCATATTTTTTACATGTAGGCTTACTCTCCTCATTTTATTCAATTTAGGACATGATCTCAAAAGAAACCTTTAAACATTAAGTTATTTATTTAAAATTTGTATTCAGAGTAAGTAAACTAGATAAAAGCAATAATAATTTGAGGACCTCACAGAGATAACAGAAGAGAGTAGAATAAATGATATCCAAAGGAAAACATGAGGAAATGTGATATTACTTATCCTCTTCTGCTGTCAGTGAGAAGGGACTAAAGATTTGATTTTTGTTTAAATGGCATTTTATTTTCCAGGAGAAAAATGAGTTTGGGAAAAGAGGCCTGAAATCAAGCATTTACGAAAGTTCAATGGGAGCTTAATTCAAAAACTGAAAAGATAAAAATCCTTGGTATTTTCTAGTGCTGGTTCTTGAGAAAGTTACCTTTATTCTTGGAGGTTTAAAAACTTTGAAGCAGTACTGAAAGTGACATCAGCTAAAACTCAAATGTGTCTTATATGTACACATTTGTTACCTTAAGGGTTAAAAACTGAATTAAATGGACCAATATAGTCTAAAAACATTAGATTTAAAATGTTTAAATAGATTTGCTCTTCCTTGTCAAATTGCAATTTAGCATGTCATAAAATGACTATAGTTATCTTTAAAAAAATCAAGTCTTTTTTTTTTAATGTTTGTATAGGTTTTTTTTTAAATTCATTTTTATTGTTAGACTTATTGGGGTGACATCTGTTAGCAAGGATTACATAGGTTTCAGGCATACAATTCTACAGTGCATTGTCAACTTGATGTATAATAATCCCACCCCCTCCCCTTTCTCCCCTCCCTAACCCACTCCAAGTCTTCTTTTAAACTTCAAAATGGGAATAAGAAAACTAGAGAAAAATAGTAATTTTTTTAGGAATCTCAAGGGAATTCCCAAAAAAATGAGAATAAATAATATCTGTTACAAATGAGAAAATATAGCAAAATTTTATGTTATGCATATATTGTATTTATAAAGTATGTTAGTATTAACTGCATTAAGATATAACAAATTATGTAACCTAATTTTATATATACATATAATTATTTATTATACAATGTTAATGACATTAATATATATATTCATGTGTGTTTTATTTATATTGTGTGGACACACGAATATATTATGTAAAATAGGATGCATTGTTGATAGTATGGTATATTTATAATAAGATTGTTTTCCTTAGCATACATTGTCCTGTGTAAACATAAGTAAATTTTACTATACCTTTTAATACTGGTTAAAATTACATTGGCATATAAATACAGCTTATTTTGTTTATCACTGGTATATTGCAAACTCTATATAGCCATCTTAAATTACTTAAAGTTTTATTTCCTTCATGTATTAACTAGTAAAAGGGCTGTCCGAAAAGTATCAAGCTATGTAATATGAAAATAGAGGCATTTATGGCTGCATTTTTTTCAGACAGCTCTCATATTCTGGCTACAAAGTATGACAGTTCAGTGTGTGTCAGAATTTGTCTATGAAAAAATGAATTATAAAATATGCTTTTGTTGTGTTTTTTAGTAAAATTATTGTCATTTTTAAAACAAATATTAATATAGTATCTACTATTAACCAAGACTATACTATTTACTAATATTAAGCCAATTTAAAAAATACACAGCTCCTGCTTTCTTAGAAAGAAATTTTAATAAGGAATACAGACATTAAATAACTATATACACAATTAAATATTTAAAACAATGATTGTGATGAATATTGGTAGAATGCTATGCTGACACATAAGAAGAGGGCCACATTAAGACAAAAATTGCAATGGAAATTTTTTAAGAAACATATTTTAGGTAAGCTTTGAATATTTTACTCTGAATTAACTATAAAAGAGGAAGAATATTCTAAAAGAGAGAATAACTTGTAAGAAGGATTTAAATCAAAAAGTAGCATAGTCATTAAAGGAACAAAAGCAAATTGATTAGAAAGAAGAAAGTAAAGGAGAAAATAATATATGACAGTCATCTATTAAGCAATATCTATATTCTGCAGGCTCTTTACATCTATGTTACAAGGTTTAGATTTAGATGAAGAATAATGAATGACATTGAAGATTCTGTAGACAAAATATGATGAAATCTTGGTGTAGGACAGAGAATGGAATTAGAATGAAGTCTAGATTTATTTAGAAGTCAAGTCTATAAACTGTGTGTAATCAGCTATGGAGATTTGGGGAGAGAGGATTCAGGAAACACAGATTTCAGCTTTGTGCATTTGGGTGAATGATATCACAATCCATTCAGACACAGAAGATTAGAATTTTTTGTTTTCTACTATTAGTATTGTTTATATTGGTTTTATATATTTTTTTTTTATTTTGGTTAGGGGAAGGTAATGAATTCAGGTTTTAACAATTTAAGTAAAAAATGAGTATGAAGTATCCACATAGATATGTCAAATAGGCAGATAGAATATCTGGTACTCAGATTATATCATGAACTGTATTTTAGTTTATACTTTTGGAATAATGACTCCTAAATGTCATTAAAGTTGTGAGTAATGGTAACATTACATCAAGAGAAAGTACTAAGTGAAGAGTAGATAAGACTAAAAAGTGAAATATGAAAAGATGCATTTAACAATAGTTTTATATATTTGTGTGTATGTGTATGTATGTATTATTAATAGTCAAGAAAATTTTGAAAAATATCATTTACATGTTAGCTTTTTGCAGAGGTTATAATGTTATCTTTGCCAACTTTTCTATTTTTTAATCACTGTATCTTTCCTTAACTTTTATATTTCCTTTTTTATATTTGTTGTTATTATGAATAATAATGAAAAATGTAAGCATCATGATATCATTCTACAAGGAAATACTGGGAGACACAGGCATATGAGAACCAGGTAACTGAATTTGGAAAATATGAAAGGAAACAACTCTCTGAACAAGAAAGATGAAAAGAAAGTAAAAGAACAAAAACCAAGACAAGCTGGTTTTAATGAGTTATAAGGTCACAGTGTCTCATGTGTTAATGCTGGAGAGTAGGTTAAATGGACAGCAATTATAGCCAGATAGTTTCTTTATGAAAACTGTGACAGGTAAAATTCATACCTCTTTGTAGAAAAACAGCTTGAGTGAGTCTCTACAGGCTCAGACAAGATAATTGAATAAAAATCCACATATAGTCTCTGAGGATGCGCAAACAATCAAGCTTTGCATAAAGTAGCCAGAAAGTTCAGGAGGCAGATTACAAAGTGAATATACCTCAAGATCTTGCATTACTGTACAAGAAAAATAATAACTATATATTTTGTATATATATATTTTTATAAATATCATTTATATATACAAGGGCTGTCCAGAAAGTATCCAGCCATGTAATATGAAAACTAGAGGCATTTATGGCTGTATTTTTTCTGGACAGCCCTCATATGTGTGTGTGTGTGTGTGTGTGTGTGTGTGTGTGTGTGTGTGTGTATGTGTGTGTGTGTGTGTGTGTGTGTGTGTATATATATATACCTTCATATCAAAAGTGTTGATATATTTGCAAAATGACACTGCCTAGAATTTATCATGTTTTGTATTGTTTTTGTAATACATCATAAAATACGTGACATGTAATATTTTGTTTTAAATCAAGCTCTCAGTCTTAAGTTCATGAAGAAAGTGCTGGACCAGTACTTTGTATATTACCAAGAGCAGCAAATATAGGAGATTAAGTCTAACCCGTGAAGCAATAATTTATTACATGAATTATCTAGGGAAAGTGTATTGCCTATTACAGGACTAAGGTGCAACAGGAGGTTGTTTATTAGGAAGAAGGAATTAAAGTGCACATGCTTTGCAGAGGTAAATGTTATTAAAAATATTAGTAGGGACTTCTGGTTTCAGCACCAACTGACAAACAGGTAGCGGTCACCCCTATCCTTACTAATAGAAAAAGCTGGACAAACTGAAAAATTTACAACTTGTTTTGATCCTATCAGGGAATTGAAGGCACATGGAAAAACATCACACAAAATTGTAAGACAGGGGCATTCAGAGAGATAAAACTGAGATGTTCTCACATGGAATAAGAGCTGCTAGAGACATAAACTGGTAGGAATACACAATTGGAATTTTGATATGTTGGTAGATGCTGACTGTGGACTAGCATGAAAGTGTAAAAATTCTGGGGATGCAGTTTTGAGCAAATACTATATCTTTTGTGAGATTTTCCTTTAGGAACCCCACCAGGTACTCAAGTAATGGAAATCTACATTCCCTGGGAGAATTTGACAGAGCCTTACCCCAGTTAGTGAAAGGTAATCCTTCCTTACTCCAGGCCTTTCCAGGTTTCATGTCTCACCTAAGAAAAATTGTAGTCAACCGGGGTCTGGACTTACAGGACAAATATTGGGAGTGATACAATTAGGGAAGCAAGTAAAAGATGGAAGAGGAGAAGGGGAACTATACCTCAGGGGAAATATTTCTGAAAGTTAAAGATCTAATGAAAAATATTAGACAACATGTAAGAACAGATGGGTAATATAATCAGAGAGATTGAAACTCTATGGAAAAATAATCAAAAGGAAATACTAGGGGAAAAAAAACCACGGTAACAAAAAAAATGATGGATACCTTTGATAGGCCCATCAGAAAGGACACAAATGAGAAAAGAATTACTCTTATTGAAGGTATGTCAGTGGTAACTCTGCAAACTGAAATGCAATGAGATTAAAAAGAAAAAGTCGCCCAGAATACTCAACAACTAAGGGATCATTTCAGAAGATGTCACATACACAATTGGAATAACAAAAGGAGAATGGAGAACATAGCAAAAAATAAAAAGAATTTCAAGTCATATTTGCAGAGAATTTTCTAAAATTTATGACAGATACCTAACTGCAGATGCAAAAAGTTCAAGTAACACTAGAGCAGGATAAATACCAAAATTTCTGCACCTAGGCATATCATAATTAATTGCAGAAAATACATGACAAAGAAAATTTTGAATTTAAAAGAAGTGGAAAAGAGGAACGACCATATCAATAAGGAAGAAGAATAAAAATTACATTGAACTTCTCTGCACAAAGCTCGCAAGCAAGAAGACAGTGGAGTAAAATATTTAAAATATTGAAGTAACAAAAATTTTGTAGCCAGCAAGATTATACTTTAAAAGTGAAGGAGAAATAAAGATTTTCTCAGAAAGATAAAAACTAAGGGAATTCTCAGCTAGCAGACTTGCCCTGTCAGGAATGTTGGAAGGTCTTCTGGCAGAAGGAAATGATGCAGAAATTTGCATCTACATAAGAAAAGAAACAGTATAACAGAAGGAATCAATGAAGGTAAGGTCAAATCATTTATTTTTCTAGTTCATTATCAGTCTAAAATATCTTTGTTTAGACCATATTAGTAACAATGTATTGGATCATTATATCTGATGAAAAAGTAAAATAAATGACAGAAATATCAGAGTCCAAAAGGAGGAATTGTAAATACTCCTTGATAAGGGACTTGCGCTAAACGTAAGCAATACAGTATTAATTTCAAGTGGACTTAAGTTAGTAAAATAAATGCTGTAAACAATAGGGCATTTACTAAAAAATAAATAAAAATGATAAGCTATCAGAGAAGATAAAATGAAGTAATATAAATTGCTCAATTAAAATCAAAGAAGGCAGGAAAACTGGGAAAAGATAAACAAAGGAAAAATGGGACAAATAGGAAAGAGTTACAAAGATAGCATAATATGAATCCGTACATTTTTAGTCTACTTGAGAATGGTCTGAGCACAGCAGTTAAAAAGCAGATTCTGAAAATGTGTGTGTGGGGTGGGGGAGAGACCAAACTATATATATTACATAAGAAACCAACCTTAAATATAGAAATTCAGATTAAAATAAAGAAAGATCCACTTATTTTTTAACACTATTATTTTGTTAAGGATGTTTTTGTCTGTGTTTATAAAGTATATTGCCTTACAGTTTTATATGCTTGTAATGCCTTTATTTAGGTATGTGGGTAACACTGGCCTAATGTTAACACTAATATTAACACTAATCCAGAAACAACAGGAACAGCTAAATGAATTTCAAACATAGCAATCTTCACAAAAAGAAGATTATTAGAGAAAAAGAGAGGCATGATATAAAGATAAAGGGCTCATTAGAGAAAAAGAAAGGTAGACCTAATGATAAAGGGATACATTCTTTAAGAAAAGTACAGGGTCTGGCAGATGTAACGCCCGCGCTTGAGTTATAATTTTATTACAAAAATCATAACCACACATGCTTATGATTTTGTAATAATAGATTTGGTATTAATTACCAGCTCATTAAAAGAGGGTATTACTTGTATAATTATAAGGATGTATGGTGGACTTAAAAACAGCACATCAAACTACATAAGAAAAAAACAAAATGGAAAAAGAAGAAATGTACAAATTAACTATTATAGTTGGAGTCTTTAACATGCCTCATCAGCAATTGATAGGTCAAGCAGACAGAAATCAGTAAGGGGATAGACAGCCTAAACAGCATTATTAAACTACTTGATCAAATAGACATTTATACAATACTCCACCCAAAAGCTGAAGATGATACATTTTTCTGAAACATATGAAACATCAACATAGAGCACATTCTGGGTCCTAAAGCACTACTTAACACATTTAAAATATAGATATACAAACTATGTTCTCTGGCCACAATAAAATTAGACTAAAATATATACAGAAATAACTGAAATATCACCAAATATTTGTAAATTTAACACACTACTAAATAACACATGGGTTAAAGAATAACTCTCACAAGTGATTAAAATTGTATATTAAACCAATGATTATGAAAATACAACTCACTACATTTTAGGAGATGTAACCAAAGGAGTACTTAGAGAGAATATTAAAGCATTAAATGAGTATAGTAGAAAAGAATTTCTAAAATCAACAACCTAAGTTAGTCCTTAGAAAACTAAAGAAAGATGGGCAAATTATGCTTTCAAGTAAGCACAGGAAAGAAAATAGTAATAATTGGACCAGAAATCAATAAAATTTAAAACAGGTAAACAATAGAGAACAAATGAAACCAAAAGCTAATTTTTATTT
>PVJL010017077.1:0-19222 GCA_004026885.1 Lyroderma lyra | reverse complement strand
GGAGAAAATCAAGACATAAGGCACATGGTGAGAAAATATTTCTCTTGAATGATTCTCCTCCACATTATTCTCTCATCTTGAATTTTACGCTACATCCGAGGCCACTCACTCTGACAATGCATTTCCCCAACAAGCCACTGTAAGTCCTCTCCACATCTGGCAACAGGGTTTCCAACGAGAGAGTATCCTTCCTCGCAAGTATAGACTATGTTTTTCCCAACAGGAAACACGGCATCTTCATTCTAAGCAGAAATAAAGAAGAGAGAAAGGGTATGTCTATTTTGCATTAACAAAACATTTCTTTAGATATATTCGGCCTATAGATCATGCCTTCTATTAATTGTCAGGCAACCTACATTCAAATAACTGACTTAGAAAGTTATCTATAACAACATTTTCCCTATATAGTTGTAGCCAACAACACTGGTCCCAGCATTAATTAAAATAAATCCATTAATGCCACTGTACTATAACTTACTGATTGCTCCCAAAATACCAAGCACTATACTAAGCATTTTACTAAAATTACTTTGGTAAAAACTGCCCAGGTAACTTTTTCCCTTAAACTTGCAGTTAAAGGCAGTTTGTTCTCATATTCTGGAAATGTCCTTGTGAGACAACCCTTCATAGTAAGGTGTTATGGGCTGTTCATTGGCGATCCTGCCTAACAAATGCCAGTGTGAACAGACAGATATGTTCACATTTTATCAGCGTGTTCATGGAAGTTTAAGTTTCCCCCAATGACTTCTAGGGGACGTACAATGTTGATCTTCTCCCACCCCACCCTCAACCACACCCTGTAAGGGAAGTGCTCCTGGACTGGGTCAGATTCAAGGATGTGTCACTGGCCTACAAGGCCAGCAGGTGAACTTTTCATAGTGAAGAGAAGAAGAATTTGAAGTCTGAGCCTTAAGTGAGTAATCATGCTCATTTGGGGGCTCTCTTGAGGTTCCTTTTCTTATCCTCTGGTTCTCTGTCACCCCAGAAGATGGTGAAGAAATCAGCCTAGGAGAGGGTTTGGAGCTAACCAACTCTGTCTGCTGCAGGCAAAATTCCATGATGCCTCCTTCTTCTCCTTGTCAGTCCTGGCCCAGTCTGGCCCCATCACGGAAGTTGGTAGGAAACATAGGGCCCACATTGATACTCAGGTTTAAAGAACATGGGGAAGGACACTTGATCCGCTTTTTGTTCTAGCCCTTAGGCCTTCCTCTGCCTTGCACAAAAGACTGCTATATGGGGAAGTTGAGCTCAACAGTGTCCAAACTTGACTCTACATCAGAACTGCTGGAACAATTAAAAATATGGACGTAAGACTCTCAGGCTATACCCTAAACCTACAGAATGAGAAAAAAAAATGGAGGACAAGGGATTAGCAGCCATCTCTGTTATTAAGGTCCTGGGTGATTGTGAGGTAGCCTACCCATTTGGAAACCCTTAGCTCCTTAGAGGACCCCACATGCACTGGAGTTTGAGACAACAGCTTTATCATTTGCTAAAGTACATGAGTTTGCTTGGCCTCATTCTCCAAGCATATGTTACCTTAAGGAACTTCCTGGATTGTGGTGACTCTAATGGGACAATATGAGTGTTAAAGGTGCTAGGTTTATATTCTCTCTCTCTCTCTCTCTCTCTCTCTCTCTCTCTCTCTCTCTCTCTCTTCCCACCCTCACCCCCACACACCTTCCTCATTATGGAAACAGTACCTATATTAGGGAAAACTTCAGCAAAATCTCAGTGAGTATACATTCTAAGGCCTGAAATTTGAGAAGTAAAATCAGTCATGGTGAAAGCAAGGCTGGCAGCACTAATGGAGACCTGAAGCACAATATCTCCTATGTGAACCAGGATGAGACTTCACTGAGGTCTGGAGCCAAAGCTCCATCATAACAAGGAGTGAGAAAAGCATGAATTAACATGTCCTCAAAGCCAAGAAAATTTCCTAGAATGACAAGTGACAAATGACTCAACATTCCTTCATGAACAAGAAAATTGCCCATCATCAGTACAATGATCCATATCTCACCAACATTGGCTAAATGTCTTACTGGCTCCTGGAATAAACCTAATACTCCATCCCAAACCCCGTATTTATCAAAGTTTAAAAAAGACTTCTCTCAGTGGCAAGAATAGGAAAAGTTCTCATGTTGAAGAGCTTGCTTATAGATTCCTATTTTAGTGGGAATGGAAATGTTTAGCAGCCCTCTGGCATGATTACATTTCTAATTCACTGGGCATCAGTATCGATTTACCTTACCACAAATGATATGCTGCCTTCTGCAGAATTCTAATCACCTTGGGCCAAAGAGCAGAAGTCACAATCTAAAACCCTTGCAACTAAAACTAAAATGCACACATAAAACATTTTTAGCAGTGTTTTATCATGAAAAAAAGACATGAATTATGACCACTGTGGAGAGGTAGAACTTGGAGCAAAGAACATATAGAAAGGAAAAATATGTATCTTTCATAACCAACTTGAACAAATCCATGTTCCAAGGCAGGAGGTGATGGACAGAAGTCCTTTGGAACCAAAGACAAAGAAAAGCAATGTGGTTCAAGCAATCTGAAAGGAAAAGGAAACAAAATATAATTAATGGGATGGTTTCCACAGTATAATAAATATTTTGCACCACAGGGAATTTTTCATTTGCATCTGAAGGAACTCTACTCATGTAAAAGTTGTGATACTTTTGTCATTGTCAGGACCAACATCTGGTCACATCCTTGATAGAAAACTAGGATATAAACTCAAGCTTCCAAAAGATAGCTACTAGGTTAGTAGTATGAAAAACGTGCAGAAAGAAGAGAAAAGTAAGTAAAAGTCAACACACCTACATTATGTGATCTCAAGAGGTCACCGGTCTCGAACCTACTTTTTCCTACTGTTTGCTTCTGAAATTCCTTTAACACAGAATTAATTCTAAAAATAAGGTAATTAGAGTTAGTGATCCTACCCAAGAGGAAACACAAAATAGTAACTACTTTTGATTGAGCATTTACTGTGTGTTTAGCACGTTGGCTGTTGCTCTACAAATGTGTGTTGCCTCACCTCACACTCACACTAGCCCTGTGAGAAATGTGGAAAAAACAAAGGCTCAGAAAGTTTGAAAACTTGTCCAAGGATATAAAGTAAAAAAATACCAGGGCTGGATTCATGTCTAATCAGGTAAGCTTTTTCTACCTTTCACAAGGCAGTTTCTAGGAGCTCACAATAATAATAATAATGGTGATAACAATGACATCTGTTATTAAAAAATAGTTTTCAATAGTGCCTCTGAGGTCAATGTACCATGAATGTCACCTCCTCTCTGGTGATAGGAAATTTGAGGTAAGATATTACAAAGAACCTATGAGCATTGTCTCCTTCTGAGCTGAGTTTCTTATACTCTTGCCACACTCTGAGGAAACTCAGAAATGTGAAGTATGTTGATCATTGTTTTCCTCTTTGTACTGAGGAAAAGGAGATTTCCTCTCTTCAAGCACCAGGAAGAGTGAAAATTCTTCACTGCCTTGCTTAGGGTGCACCTTTCCTCAGCGGCTCTATGTCTACAAGCCAGGGAAATACACCCACATGGGCAGAGGTCTCCTCAGAGACCTCACCTTCCCAGACGTAATGTACCCTGAAGCCAGCATTCTCCTCCTCCAATAATTACACATACTTGCCACTTTGCTCAGTCAAGAGATGTTGCTTACCATCAGATTGTGAGGCACCGAAGACCTGGGAATAAGGCAGCCCATCTCCCTATGCTTCTACCAGATCCCCAAGTATCACATCTTTCTTCAACTCAATTTGACCTTCAAATTACCTGACTAGAACTTTTTGCCAGTCCCTGATCAGAAAGTTAGTAAGGACAGTGTAAAACAGTAGGGTGCGTCATAAAGAATTCTGACCCAGGGGTACGATTCAGGAACTAAGCATTTTTGAGACAGCTTTTTTGCAAGGTCCTAGCAAATTAGTGTCAGACAACTGAGCTAATCAGTCAAGATATTAGCCACCTCAAGTGGCTACATTGAGACGCAGGTTACGCTGTCATCACAGTAAGTTTATTGGAATGGTGACAATGAGACCTGTAACATTTTTGCCAGGCTCACGATGTAACAAGACTTTTCAATATTAGAAACGATTAAGGAATACCTTTTAGATCATATGCCCAAACCGCAATGTACTTCCTACAAATTAACTTCTAGGATCATTAAAGTAAATTGCTTAAAGAAATTGGATCTGAAAGATTACAGGTGGGGAATTTTTTAAGTATGTCCACATTCAATGGAGATCAGAGAAGTGCAACTAAAAGAATCGTGGATGGACTGACACGACATCTGTGGACTGAGCATAAAGAGCTATCTTAAAGATTCTAACTCAAACTTGGGAGGAACTAAAGCAGTGGAAGCAGTCGTAACTTGTGAAATTCCTTAAATGAAAATGTACTGACTTCAAAAAGGAGATATTAGCCATCTCAAGCGTGTGTTCCTATGCTAACTCCAAAATGAATGAATGAATGATAAATAAACAAACAAACAAAACAAAGAAAGAAAGAAAGAAAGAAATGGTGCATCTGAAAAGTCATGCAATTATCATGGAATGCTTACTATGTGCCAAGCACTTTCCATGCTTAATCTTATTTAATTCTGACAATTATCATTTTATCTATTATTATTATTCTAACTTCAGAGCTGTGGCAAGTAACTTGCTCAAGGTCACACAGCAAATAAGTGACAGATCTGCTAGATGCTGTTGCTCATATCTACAAGGCCAAACTGCCTCCCAGTTACCCAGCCTTTTGTAACAATGTGTCGGGAAAACTTGAAACACAAGTGCAAGGTGGCCACTACATGACCCGTCCTTCAACTGACCCCAGTGCTAAGAGCAAAGCAGTCACTGATAAAAACAGCCATTTAACTTAGATCTTTTAGTGGCAGCAATCATGTATTGCATGCATACTGCAGAAGTCGCTGTTCTGTGTGATTGCCAGGAGGTCTGGTCTCCATTACCGAAGATGCTTCAACTCCTCATCTTCATCTTCACACTGCCTGCTTTCTGACATTTCTCCAATACAGGATTTCCCACCCGCACTGGGAGGTGGGTTATTGCATTCTCGACTCCTTGTTTTTTTCCCTTGAACGCAGGGTCCCCAAGAGGACCAGCAACTCCAGCCTCCATCAACCACTCCTGTATGATAAGAGAGAAGTTGTTCAGAATGGACTTGGAGAGAAGATTTCAGAGTTTAGTGCTAAGCTTCCTGCTCATGTGGTTATTGGGGAAGAGGAGGATCTGAGGGCTGTTCACTGAGGTCTACAATGGCCAAAGTGTCTCTGCACACTGACTAGATTTGTCCATATAAAGGCTGCATTAACAAACTTTTTGCAGTAATATCTTAAATTTACTTACTATTTTACAACCATTTCAAAGCACTTTCACATCCATGATATCATTTATTTACTTCTCAAGAGAGTGAATCCAGGTGGCAGGAAGTTGCTACCACTCTCATTTGATAGGCGTGGAATCTAACATAAATTAGTTACAGGTCATGCCCAATGCTGTAACAACTACCAAGAACCATATCCGAACTGGGTAACCCAGTCTTGTGACTGAGTTCAGGCTTTTTTCATCAACCCACCATCTCTCAAGAAGGCAAAGAAATAACTTCCTGTTGTTGAGGAAGGACCTAATGTACTGGGCCCTCAGACTGCCAACCCCAGGCTGACACTCTACAAAAGAAGGAAAGGCGGTAAGGACGAGAAACGCTTTCGCCTCTTGCCAGCAGCCTTCTCCGGTATTACACAGGCACTTCTTCAACATGGCCGGCCACCTTCCTCCTCAGTGCCGATTCACGACTCACAGTCTCTTGGAATTTCCCCCCATCGTAGTCCTTGGGGGAGGCAAGAGAGACCCCGTAGCATATTCTAGGAACTTTGCTTTCCTAGTTGGGAACTGATCTCAGAAACCCTTCCCCAAAGCAATGTTTTCTGATAATAGATGGCGATGTTTATTGCTCCTTAGCTATTTCTACTGCGTGACCTGCATCCCTCTTTGCCCCCCCATTCCTCAATATGACATATATCCAGAAGAAACTAATTTGTGTAACATTTTCCCATAAGTTCCCTATGATTTCTTCGATAATTTACTGAGTTAATTAGGTATAGGGGTAATAATGGCTTGATATATTGTAATTGCTACCTTATTCTTTATCAGGACGGGAAACTTTTATTTTATTGAATAACTGGAAATCCAAGCCACCAAGCAATGAACCAGTGGTAGAATTTCAATTTACCAGAACAGTCCATTTGGCAAGACATTTGAAGGCAAGGATGCCTTGCTGATGCTTGTCTATAAGACACCATGGTTTATTCATGTATTTATTCACTTATCAAACATTTATTGACTTGTATAAATCAAGCCCTATGTCAGCCTCTGAGAATAAAGAAAAGAAACAGTTCTGATCTGAAGAAATGGGCTGTCTAGAGGAGAGAGATACATAAATAAATATAAAACAAATATATAGTCTCATACACTGCCGACTCATAAAGTCAACTTCACATAGCACTGTAGTAAAGTGCTTAAAGCACCAAGCAGATGTTCAACAAATATGTGTGAATGATTGGTTGCCAGAACATAATACAAAATAGAAATAGAGATGTTTCAAAGAGCTTGCCATCGGGAAGGTTAGGCAATGCAAACTCAAGATTCACAGACCTGTTACAACAAAACCTTAATGAAATGACTGTGGAAGGACAGAGAGTGTTGTGGGCACTAATCTACTCTAATGGGGAACGGGGAACGGCGAGTATGGTGGCGCTGTTAGTTCAGACAGAAAAATAGAGACAGCAAAAGGCTTGACCCCAGTAGCTAAAATCCAGAAGTGAGAAAAGGAGGGAGATACTGAATTAAAATGCCCAGTGAGACATACGCAAAGAATTGCAATCTCACGGGCCAGAGCGGGAGGGTAATTCCCTTTTCAATGGGTTCCAGAACAACCAGAGAAATCTTAGCGCACTGACCTGCTTCATCCTCTACGAGGACTCCTTGCTCACATGCCATGCCAAATGTGTATGGTTTGCAATGGCACCAACACTGGGTCCCCTCAACAGTGGGAATGCCACCATTTTGACAGGGCCGGCAATGACAGGGGTCAAATTCATCTAGATATTCCTCAAGAGCCCGTTTCAGGTACAGCCTTTTCACGGCAGCACAGGGTACTTCCTTTACCAGCTCATACAAAGGTGTCAGCTATACAGATAAAGACATCACGGTCAAAAATCAGTGTTTTAGGCAAGAGTATTTCCCCTTTGACATTTAGGCTCAATCCTGTTAAAACAAAATCAAAAGCCACTCATGTTAATTCCAATTATTTCTTGAGAGAAAGCAATTCACTTTCTTTGCAAGACAAACCTAGGGAAAATATGGACAGACAGTAAGGGAATATTTTTTGTATTTTGTGTGCATGCATAAAATTCTTAAAAACCAACAGGACATTCATTCATTTTCGAGTTATTGAAAGATGATTTTGAAGGCAATACATTTCCACTTAAATTACAACAAAGAAGCAACTGCAATTAAATTTAAGATTAAATATCCTGACTCTGAGAGCCTTAGTATGTCTACCTAGTGGAGTCCATGACTCATTCTCCCCAAAGAAATTTAGAACAGGTGTTATTCCTCTGTGTTGGATATGTCTGATGAAAACCAGCTTCAAGACCGTAGGTGTGTTGACTAAGATTTAACAATCTGCTCTCCCAGGAACAAGAAGGCTCTTTTTTGCAGCACTTGCCAGTTTCTGCATTGTAACCACTGTCACCATGACCAAGGTCAGGCTACTTCCATGATGTCACTGAGCACAAAATTGGGAAGAGATATGCACCATTGGCTTTGGAGAGGGTCAGTACAAGCTGACTGCAGCACACCATTGCAAGTATGGAGAGTAACTCAGCACGTCCGTCACATTTCCCTCAGTCTCTGCCCAAGCTCTTCTGAACTGGATTGTGTGGTCACACACCTGGAAAACATCTCTACTTTCTCTGTTCCTTTCCTGTCCAGCTAATAAATTAGCACAGCTAGCTATGACAGTTACAGTCCTAGGTGAGAAAGTGCATAGTTGAGAATGAAAAAGAATGTCTATTTTTCCCTAATCAGCAATTAAAAATTTTTAAAGAATTGTATGGGATACTGACAATGAAAATAGGCCATCTTGAATATTAATGAATGGCACTTTAAGATAAGACTTCCTGGGAAAAACTCTCCTTCCCCTCTTACCCTTCTTAGGGGGCAAATGGATGCTGTTAGGAGGGTAAGGGCAAATACTGCAATTTTTGAGTTTCTAAAATGTATTCAAGTTTCTTAATCTCTGAGAGTTAACTTTCACCCAGGACATCACTCAACTCTCATGGCAGGGAGTAAATCATAGAATCAATTCTGCTATAACATTTGTCTTAAAACTGTGAATTGGTTCCATTGAGATTGTATATTAGTGAACAATATGAGCATACCACATATTTTGTGTTTTCTTACATATAATTTTGCCCACTAGAAACACCAAGTAAACACCAAAAAAATGACACAACTAAACCAAACCGCATAGGAATACACAAAACGCACACACACAAACACCTCAAACTTCCGTTCAGTTCACAGCCTGTATAATAAACTACACCCACTCACATCTGGTGTTACAACTGTCTGTCATTTCTGGCTGTTCTTCTACCACTTCACAATGAATCACAAGCTGTAACAGTTCTATCACCCAGCAAGCTTCAGACCTTTTTCTGGGTAATATGCCACACTTACTGTAGTATATACATTTCCTAACAATTTAACAAGTATAAAACTGTGCTACTGTTCTTTGGCGGTGTTTTTTGGTGCCTATCTTCTTTTTTGTTAATGAATGTCACAGATCAAGTTTTTGAGTGTTGTGTCTCTAACCCCATTTTTCCCCATAAACCTTATGGTCTTTTTATTGTGCAATTTTGCCTAGCTCTCTAATTTTTAGAAACATATTTGTTGTATTATAAGAGAAGTGACTGTATCAGTAAAACATCCTAAAATTCGGCTAACCAAATTGGTTCTGTCTTAATTAGCCAGGAGCCTACAAGCCATGACCACAAGAAGAAAGGTGACCTGACAAATGTAACAAGCCTAAATGCTTTCTTCCTGCAAGAACCTATAACACCCCTGAATTAGGGAACAATAAAACAATCAAATTTAAATTGAAAGCTTAAAATGCATTAATTTCTCTTGAAATTTATGGGACATTTAAACTTAACTAAAATATGAACCTACAAAATAACAAATCTTCATTAATATGTATGCATTCATTTTACCATACAAAACATGTTTGGGATACAGAAAAATGCTAATTACAGCTTTCTCTGCTAAACATCTTGACTTAGCCTCCTTTTCCCAGGGCAAATCAATATGACTACCTTCTGCTGCTTTAAACAGAGCATCACATACCTTTTGTTTTATGACTTGGGGCAGACTAGTCACAGATCCTGCCCAGGAAGAGTATCGCTGCCTGTTTCCAGCAGGATTATCCAGCTCCAGGTAACTAAGGCCAGACACGAAGCCCGCACGGCCCCCTCTGACAAATGGATCTCCTCGCATCACATTGCCCTCAGTTCCTACACATGGAGAAATCAAATGAAGTCAGTCAGGATGCACAAATGAAAATGAGAGCATAAACATGAAAAAGTCTATCAAGTATTAAAACACACCCCATTCAACTGAATGACATTCTAAAAAAGGCAAAACCATGGAGACAGTAAAAAGATCAGTGATGGCCAGGGGTGGGTGGTGGGAGGGATGAATAGGTGGAGCACAGAGGATTTTTAGGGCAGTGAAATTGTACAGCTCTCTGTACTTCCTGCTCAACTGTACTGTGACCCTACACCTACTCCAAAAAATAATACCTATTAAATAAAAAGAGAAAAGAAAAACAGTCATTATCTGACAGTAGATGATATTAGGAATTCATTGTTCATATTCTTATTGTTCTTAGTGTAATAAGAATATTATATGGGAGTCAGTCTTGCTTTTTGGAAGATATGTGCATATATTCAGGGATGAAATATCATGATGTTACTTCCAAATGATTCAATAAATGTTACAAATATTTTAAATACAGAATATTTATATATTGCTAAATAGTCAATATTATATGTTGATATGTATAGCAAAATGTCAAAATAATAAATGTTACATAGAAGAGATAGGTATTTTTGAGTTTATTAATCTGTTGCTTCAACTTTCCTGTATGTTTAAAATTTTTCATAATAAAATATTGGGGGACAATGCTCATTGCATCTGGGATACTAACAAGCAAAACAGCTATTAATTAACATGCATACAGAAACACATGAAAAGTGTTCTAAAAAGTTTGAATACTAATTGAATCCATTTTTCCATTTATGTGCCCTATAATCTCAGAAATATTTTTTTTCTTTTTTTAATACTAGAAATAATTTTATCTCCATTTGTAATTGATTTTTACACTGGTCATGACCAGAAATTCCTAACTTGCACATCAGATTTGGGATGATTTTTATTTCCTTTCTTTTAACTAAATTTTATAATTTCATAAAATTTTAATAAAAATTTGCAAATTCAAAAATTGTACTTATGTCATTAGAAATTAAAGCCTAATATGTTTAATAAATTGCTTGAGTGCTTCCTCAACTTCATTGTTAGCTATTTTTTAATATACAAGTAGTCACCCTTTTAATGAAATGTATCACAGAGTTCAGGTCCTGAACTGCCTGAGTCATAATCATCTGGAAGGACTACAGATTTCTGAGCCCCAATCAACACCTATGACAGAATAACAGAGAAAAAGCCATGAAATCCACATTTTAACAGATTATTCCAGCTCATTCTCATTCATACTAACATTCTCACTGCTTTAACTGGAACCTATTTACAAAATACAGATTCCTTTAAAAATAACCATTTTTATATTTATTTTTAAGTTCGTACCCTCCCTGTCCACACCCAGGTGAGCTCTCTGCTTCAGCTGGTCCTCTCGCCCTAGACAATCAGCCTGGTGCAACAGAGAACCCAAACTGTGAAGCCAGATCTCAGTACATCTCTGTCTCATGTCTGATGCTTACCAACCATGACCTTGGGCAAGCTTTCTGTGCCTCAGTGCCCCTGTCTGTAAAATAGGAATATGAATTAAACCTAACTCTTAGGTAGGACGACTGTATTAGCTCATTTTTTATAAAACCACTTAAAACTGTGCTGGGCACTTGGTGTCTTGTGTTTGTTAAATACAAACTAAAATGAAATTGGGGAGCAGCTTCCCATCTCCAATCCAGTTGGTGACTGATGCCAATGTCTTTCCAAAGCTCCCACTCCCATTTCTATTTCAATATCATTATATTTCCATCTTGTTCAAAAACTTGTCCTCCTCCTTGGTCATGTCAGCTCCTTGAAGACAGGTACTTTCTCTGGCATATGCACTACTATATCCCCACACCCTAGAACAATTCCTATGGGCTCCATAAATAGTTAATGAATAAAGTAATGAAGTAAGTAAACTTGGCTTTACTACTCTGTCTCTCCCCACCCTACAGTTATTATCAGTGTTTCAAGGTTCCCCATTTTCTTCCATAAGAACTTTGGCACCTGGGTCAGTCTTCACCTTCTCCCCAGTTTCTGCCATCACCCCAGGAAAACATAAGCTCAAATACTGCTTAGTCCACAGCCTCATACAATGCACTGCAGTCTTGCTTCCCCCCACACCACACTAAGAATCTCTTCATTGTAAGGCAAGTAAATGGTAATTGCCAATTCAATGAAGAGCCTTCAGTCCTCACCAATTGCTCCCCAGCATTTCTTCTGTGGACCTGTCTTTCTCCTTTACTTTCCATGTTACTGATCTTTTCTGGTTCCTATCCCATCAGACTATTCCTTCTCAGTCCCTCTTCTTTCTCTACAACTTTGTCCTTGCAACCTTTCAATTAATCACACTCTTTATTAAGGTAATGGTACCCTTTCCATCAGAATGAAATTCAAATCCTTTAATGCAACAGCTAGACAATCAAAATCAAATCAGCTCACTCTTCCAGTTCCTTCTTCAATCACTCAAAGACCAGCACTCCCTGTTTCCCACCGCTCTACCACCACCAGCAACAGAATGCACCAAAAACTTCACTGAGCAACCCAGTCACAGTGGGCCTGAATCTTCGCCTGATGATGTCATTTTTTCAAGGCTTATTTGCCAACTGTTGCCACAGGGAAGAAAGGCGGTGTACACGGAGGACACATTTGCAGTACATAGGAGATCCCCAGTGAAATTTCCACTCTTCATAAGTCTCATTTTATATACCATGACATATAAAATAGAGATCAGAGGCAAAAATACCCAAATGTATGAAATAACGTAATAGCACACCTGCTAAAATTTCAAAGGCCCTTGGATACCAGGAATTAACCACAAGAGAGAGGGATGGAGGTGAAGGTTGTAATGCATATAAAGGCTGCCTGGAAAAAATCCAGCCATAAAGGCCTTTATTGTTCATATTACATGGCTGGATACTTTCTGGATAGCCCTCGTATGTTGCCCCCTTCTCATTTACCTGAAGCCCATTTTAAGGCATCTTCCAGCTCCTTGCATTTGCTCTCCGAGTATGTAAACAGAAAATTGATACTTGAAGCAGAACATGACTTCATACTTATTGAACGAAGACCTGGGAGGAAAAAATTAAAATGTGCTTAATTTCTGCATTTGTTGGAGACCTTTGAGATGCAGCCAGGTCCAAGAGTGTGGTTAAGAGGCTGTTTACCACTCCTATGCTCATCTAATCAAGAGTGATATGATATGAACATTTTCAAGTGCCCTAGAAGAGTCAAGGGTCAGAAAGAGGGATAGTTGATGTTTGCTATTAAACAAAATAACAGGTATACATATCTATTTAGGGATGAAGCCTCACATGTCTGATGTCACATGTCTGAAAGGTACTTTCAAATGCTTTGGCAAATCTTGGCTTCTATTAGCTTTGGTCAAGGATGGAAGGATATGGAGGTGATTTCTACATGAAACAGTAGAGGGAGCTAAAATTAAATACTGCCACGAGTGACATCTTTTACCCATCCATAGTCAGCTTTTCAAGCAAATAGATAAAAGTAGGCATGTGATGGCCTCTAGCCCACCTACTGGAGACCCCGAAAGCTGGGTCCTGCTTCTACAGTAATTAATTAATAAAACCCTACCTAGTTCTACTGCCTTCGTCTTAAACATCTTCAACATCTCTGGTTTCTAACATTTCCTTCCTCTGACTCATCACCTTAGGATGTGACAATTTCTACCCATTTTAAAAAGAGAACAGAAAATAATAAAGTGAGAAGACATAGTTTTCTTTTATTTTTTCTTATGTAATTTTACTAATTATACTATAATAACCTTAATATTTCTGAAAGAACAAATGGGGGCACATATTATATCCCAGGAGATTTTATTATATTTAAATTAACACTTTTAGGAGAATAGAAACTGTTTAAAAGTAAATTTTTACTCAAAAAATACTCTGCCAACTTGGAAAGCTTAAAGAAAATTCTTCCTCTTTCTTTTAAATGCTAAAGCAAAAAAACAAAACAAAACAAAAACAAAAATGGCAGTGAAACTGAGTTTCGATCAAGCCACTTGCTGGATTAATGTTCCAAAGAAATTGCTTCTGTCACTCTGTCATTGCTAAAAAACAAAACAAAACATAAAACCAAAACAAAAAAAAATCTGTGCTTATGCAATATTCCCAACCTGTGAGGTTAGAAAAATTCAAATTTTACTTAAATGTTAGTTGGTACAAATTAACCTCAATGGAAAAAAAAAATAGCCAATGGAAACACCAAGAATTGTAGTTCCTCACCAAGAGAAAGCTACAGGATCTCTGAGAATCTCATGTAAGAAATCTTACTCTCCTACACGGTTATAAGGGCACCATGGCTAATGAGAAAGATCCTGAAGAGGAGATTTGGAATGGAGAAGGAAGTGTGGCATCATTAAGAACAAAGTTGGGCAGGAGCAGGTTTGACTTGGAATGTTAGTAAACCAGGGCCCAAAGATCTCTGCCCAGAAGAAATGGATACTAAGATCTCTCCTGTCCTGGGGCAGCTGTCGAGGATTATCCTCTCACTGTGAAGTCAACAAAGCATGAATTCAGTGACATGTCCTGATTCTAACAAAAGTCAGGTATTTCTAGCAGCAACCTAGCATAAGGGAAAAACTAAGCTGACCTTGGAGCCAATAAGACCTCCTTACAATCTATATGTCATTTGATGAGTCTTCTCATAGCCCTGAGTCTCCATTTCTCAATCTGCAGGACAAGAGTTTAAGTGACCATCTCACTGGGTTATAGTGAGGATCATTGCTAACATATGTAACTCACCTGTTGTAAGGAAGGCAGTCAATAAATGTAAGCTATTGTTCCAAGTATTAGGTAGCAAGCAAACTTGTGATAGCCAAAGCAGATTTTTTAAAGGAATGTATTTAAAAAACAGAAGTAAACAAAATACTTATTCAAAACATCTTGATTTCTGCAATAACAGTAAATTCCTCATTAGTTTTCCTCGAGGAATATTATTTAATCTGAGAAACAGAAAGCTTGAATAGTATCCTAAAAGTCCAATTAATACCCTCTGGAGATAGCCAATAGTGATGATGGCCTAATTCACATTTCATGGTGCTGTCTTAAAAGAGTAGGCGGGCTTTTCTTAAAGTCTGTAAGATTTCGAGTAGAGTATGATGGATTCTGGCCGTTTTGGATTCTTTTGTAATTTAATTTCCATTTCTCCTATTTTAAAGCTCTAAGTTTAAGTTAGCCACGTGTTATTTCCCCATCACAATCCCTGCAATGTTTTTATATAACATTTTTAAAAATACTCTACCGCTTTCTTTCATTTTTTCTGTGTCCACATAAAATAGAACATTATATTCTCCTCCTAAGGATCCAGACTGCAGATAATGTGTCCCATAATCGTCGATTAATTTTCGGTAGGCACTATAGTCATACAGAGAGGGAAGGTGGGAGAGTTCCCTCCAGAAGGGCTCAGCGAGTTGTAAAAATTCTGGATTGTTATTGATAAACTGAGCCACTTCCACTGTGTTCTTAATAACCAACAGTTGATAGCTCTGTGGGAAGAAGAAAAAAGTAAAAGGGCTTTTAGTTTCCCTGTTCATTGTCTCCATCAAGTGCCATCCTCATCAACAGCCACCTCCAGCCCAGACTATATGAATTTTTATTTTAGGTGAATGATTAGGTCTTCCTGGGCCCACTCACTTACGGCAATCTAAGGAATTTTTGAAATTCCAGGTAGGAATAATATCTAAGAGATATCATGGTAATTTCTTTTACACGTGCCCTTTAAAAGCCCAAGACCAAGTTGGTTTGTCCTCCTTGACTACAAAAAGAGAATCAACTTTATTAACTGCTAAATAGTCTCACAAATATGTGTCCCTAGGGTTCATATCTTGACAATGACTTATGGGTAGGGTGGCTGTATAATTATCTCCAATACTGGCATATTTACAAGTTAAGCTACCTTATAATGAGGTATTTTAAATGCTTCTAAAGTATCTTTTAATGATGTCTAAGATCTACCTTACAAATCCTCACTTATGTGAACAATATAATATGGAGATGATAAATGTCTTCACAGATCATATTTCCACAGTCAGCCTCTCAGTCATAAAACAAAAAGTCAATATTCTTTATAACTCCCTTGCGTGATTTATGAATCAAGCTATTGACTTTAAGAATAAGATAAGATATGCATCTCATCAATAATTATCAGCCTGAGAATTTCTTCAGCAGAAAGTGTAGATCAATAAGTAAGATTTGTGTCAATTCTTCAGGTTGCCCAAGATATAAGTTTTGAAATTTCAAATCAACAAAATATCCTAAAATAAGTCTCTTAACTTCCTCATAAAATTTTGGTATCTCAAAAGTAATAAAGTGTTTTAAAATTTTTTAGTTTCAGGCACCTTCTAAAAACGATTCTAGTAGTAGCATTTCGGAAACACATATTAATTGGATTTTTATATTTTTATTAAACTTATTGGGGTGACATTCGTTAGTAAAATTAATAGGTTTCAGGTGTACAAGTCTATAGTCCATTGTTTATGTGTTGCATTGAGTGCACACTACTTAGGGTCAGTTCTCCTTCCATCACCATGTATCTGAATCCCCTTTCCTCTCTCCTCCCCCTTAATTGGGTTTTTAAAATTATAACATTTAAAATAGTAGCATCTGTAATCATAGATGAGAATATTGAGGATAGTTTTAACTAGAATTTTTGAAAATATTTTTTATTTTCAAGTAAGTAGAAATATTTTAATGAAAAAATAAGAAGTATAAATAAATATATCAAAGAGAATTAACAAGAAAGATAAGTGTACCTTTCAAAGAAATATATTGTGTTGTCTCTATGAAGAAGATACTATTGCCCTATTTGAAAAGTAAAAGCTGATCCTCTTGGTAAATACACTTTTGTTAATGTTAGAAATACTTAAACCAGTAAATATGGAAAAGTTAACTAATTTTTTATACTAACCTTTTTCTTCTGGTTTTTATCGTAATTTGTATTAAAGTCATTTGAAGAAGATGATGAAGAGAAAAATAAAAATTTACTCTTGCTAGATGATGAAGATGCTGTTGATGTACTTTTTACATAGGACCAGCTACTGTTGTAAAATTCATAATTAAAATCATTATTTATTTTCACCTATAAAGAAAATGAAAAATTTTGCTGTAACTAATTAAGGCCTTGTATATAATCAAGACTCTTTCATGATAGATCCTTTAACGTGGATACTTTCTTCAAACTTCTCTCAAAGACAAAGCACTTCATTGACACAAAACAACTAACTGTGCCTCTCATCAAGACCAGGCCTGTGTGAGTAAAAGGAATAGATTGATTCTATAATTCCCCTTTGTTAAGCAGGAAACATGGTATCAATAATGGCAATCCCACATGATTCACAGAATACATCTGTGTACAAAGATATTCCACTTTCCTTTAACATTTAGCCAAGAAGTGAGCAAATAAACAAGAGCTACAAAGCATTTGGCTCTTGATTTTTTTTGTCTAATAGAGAGGAACAGAGATGCAAACAGGTTCTATGAAGCAATTAAATCATCTGGACTTTGGTTCTGTGTGATTGAGTAGTGGATTTAACGTTCCAATTCTGTTATATTTTATGCAAATAAGCCTGTTAACTGCTTAGTTCAGCATCTCCTGACTCCCATCTACTCTACACATAATTGCAAGAATCACCTGTTTTCAAGGTAGTGTGACCTTAAATTTTCCTGAATTAATGTCCTCTTCCTTCCAGCTTACATCCTGGTTTCCCCACACTGACTCTTTCTCTGAAATCATAAATTCAAACATCCTATATTCTGACATCTCTTGCTATTTTGACTTTCATTTCATTATTGTCATATCTGTTGTTCAGCTTCGTAGAGATAAGTTCATCAATTTATTGTCCCTCTTTCTCCCTATCAGCAGATTCATTTTTTCACTTCCTTCCTGTTAGTTAGGCTTCATGGCTTATGGTTTCAACCATTCCCTTGCCAGCAAATTTAACTGCCTTGCCTAAATATGTCCTGCCATCATATTTGCCTGGCAAAAACCCATCCCTGGTTCAATGCTTGCAGCCAAGCTGCTTAGCACTGCTATAAGAAAATCACACAACTACAGATTGGTATTGCCCTAAGTCCATTCATGATTTCCAACCTCAATGGAACCCCCAATACATTCTAGCAGTCCTATATTCAAAGTATGGAGGACATTCACGGTGTCCATATCTTCAGCTGGGTTTGGCACTTAAATGACTGACCTACTGCCTATTACTTCCACCTCATTTCCCTCAGGCTGAAGCCTCAAAACATCTATATTCTTCACTCAATAACAGGCTCTAATTCCCACCCCACCCCCACTCTGACAAACCCCTCAAATTCCGTGACTGGAAAGGCATTTCAGATGTCAATCCAAAAATCAAGCCATGCTGAGGAAAACAAACATTAGGATTATGCTGTTTTTAAATGATTTCTCTTCTTCAGAAGCTGCAGACTTCCAGCATGTCTACCTCCCAATTATGTCACAAATTCTCTTATGATTTTCTCTGCTCTATACCTTTCTAAATTTGTTCCAAATTGCTATTCTTTCCCTAATAATTATAAAAGAGTTAGCAACACATCCTACCAGGAATAAAAGGAGAAAAACTTTCTCTACAAATGCCTATCTCACCTTCTCATTTCTGGCCACCAGTTAAAATACAATAGATACTATTCACTGTGTGGGATTTGGAATTGAAAAGCAGTTAAATACAATGCATTGTGAGAGTAAAAATATAGTTGAGAAACAAAGGGCTGTGAAGCCTGATGAACTGAATCCAATCTACTACTAATTAATTTGGTGACTTGGAGCGAAGCAACCAAAAGTCCTCTTAGCCTCAATTTCTACATATATAAAATACTAAAATACGACTTAACCTTCCAAAGATACTGTGAGGATTAAACCTGTATAAATTGCTTAAAACAGTGCAGATGCCACAGTAAATGTTCAAACCTTGGTAGCTGCAGTAATTTTTCAAATCGGTTTCACTTTCCGTTTTGATGATTCAATAACTCTGAAATGTAATTTGTTCTATTGTAAGTTGGAGGATGAGGAGTTTGCTGTTAATAATCAGAACTGCTCTCTGGAGAGGGTTAATTTTGATAAACAAGGGCCTTTCCATCTGAACATCCTAATAGTTTTGGTTTACAAATATGGGAGTCGCAGGTAAGGAGTATTGAATTGGAAATTTTGGGTGTTCTGGGAAGAAGGGAGGAAAGCAGTGAGAAAAGAGATCTTGAAAGAGAAGAGCAAGAAAGCGGCTAGAAGGTGGAGCATTTGTGAACCTACTCAGTGGATGCTCTCAGCAGGTGTGTCTGACAAGCATGTCCTCCACAGTTTAAAAAAAAAAACAAAATAAGAAGAAAAGAAAAAATAAACTTAGAGGCTAAATGAGAATGAGACCAGAAACTTCATTTTTCTGAGACTGTGGAAAGAAAGACATTTTAAGATGGAGGATGTCAACTGTTTTTTTTCAAGGTGTTTGCACTAGTGCAACAGAAAATTTTCTCCTCTATATTCCCTACAAATCTTTAAGACCGTTCCCCCCAAAGCCATACCCGTTTTGGTGTGAGTAGCTTTTGTGTCAAAGTCAAGGGTCAGGGTGAGTTTAAGTGTATA
>PVJL010017076.1:0-19226 GCA_004026885.1 Lyroderma lyra | reverse complement strand
GCCAGGTTTTAATTAAATTTGAAAGTTGAAATAAAGTTAGATGTTAAATGAAATCCAGCATAGTGATTGTTTTTATGTGTCCCACATGTTCTCAAGCAGGAACGGTGAACTTTGGCAGATGATAGTGATTAGACACCAAAAGAGTTAATACAAACAACTTGAGGCGGCTAGTAGGAACCAAGTTTAGCTGAGCTTAGTTAGCAACAAATAAAAGAACTCATATGGCTACTGCTCTGTCTACAGTGAGCCTGATCTCGGTAAAAGAGCTTATCTGAGCTTGGCTAGGTGCAAGGAAAAGTTTACTGTGGCCCAATTCTACCTGTGACTTTTTACAGGTGACCAGATCTTGATATTGAAGAAGCTGCCTGTACATTTTCTATATAAGAAGAGCTAACCCAAAGTTCAGGGCAACTGTGTGCCTGGAACCCTGCTACATTAATCTGCCATGCCCATAGTTCTCCCTTTGAATAAAACATTCCAACTTGGATTTTCAGATTCCTCATGAACTTTTCACATTCTGTCAATAATCAGGGGCATCCAATAACGAGAAGAGAAGACATTACATGACTAAATGTTGATGTTCATAAAAATCTCTTCAAAGCTTGGAGGTTGGAGTGCAAGATGGTGACTGGATCGGAGGTCCCTAAAGTCTTTCCCAGGAATCACAAGTGAACGGCCCACAGGATCCAAGAAAGAGGACTCTGAGTAACAAAAAGAGCAGCTGAGAAGTCCATGTATTGCAAGTAAACACCTGAAGGTTGGAGAGAAGGGGTCGAGTTGGAGAGAGGGGAGGGATCAAAGACAGATTGCAAAAGGACCCGATCGGGGGTGACCATCCAGGAGCAGTGCAGTGCTTGGGAGGGGGAAAGGACAAGAGGTGACAAGAGGAAAAGCCCTAGCAAATTGGCAGAACACTGGGAGTCGTTGGGGAGCTGGGCTGGGGAGCTGGAATTTGGAGCGGCCTGTTGGGGACTGAGCTTGGGAGCCAGTCTCTGTAACTTTTGAGTTTTAGCAGGGCAGAGGAAGGACTCTGAACTGCAGAGACGACATTGTGACTCCAGGCTCTCTTGGGAAACACAAAGCAGGCATGCATGGCTCCTGCGCAGGCCTGGGTTTCCTGGTCGCAGCCCGCAGTTCCTGGTTGCGGTCCACTGCGGGGGCTAGCCGGCGGCCAAGTGAACAGCGTACGACCCCTGCACTAGGCTGCGGCTTCCATTCCTGCACGCTGTGAAGGTTGATCTGCTGCTGGCGCTGCTCGTGCAGATCCTGCATGGGGCTACAGTAGCCATACCGCCCTCTGAAAACACAAACTGGCTCCCTTTCTACCGCGGGGTCAAAACAACAGCTTCGGACTTCTGTGCATGCCTGCTCGCATGCCCCTGGCTCCTAAAATTAGTTTGAGTCCACAGACTCTGCCCCAACACTTAGTCACTGGAGCAGGCCTGGAAAGAAAGGCAGTTTTTATAGCATTCGCCCTAGCCAGCAGGAGCAGCCTCGCCCCACGTCACCCAGCTTCGCAAGAATAGTGCAGAAGGAGGAGTTGTGCCAGTGTACCTTTTCTTGGCATCTTACCTTTTCTACAACCTCCCCAAACAACAAAATGCAGGAAGCAAAGGGACCACGACAGATTCACACTGACTCCAAATGTAGCAGGAGACCAGAAATAAGAAATAGACAACCCCTCTTTCCCAAAACTTGCCCCCCGCAGTGCCACCTTGTGTCTTCCCTACTCCAAGACTCCATAAAAGTACCAATCTGGGCTTTGGTGCACTACTACTGAACATAACGCACTCATGTCAATGAGGAAGAACCCAGCATACAGGATGAATTCCTTAAAACTAAAGCTCCTAAGAAAGATCAGGAAATTTACCAAGACAGCCTCTTAGATCTAGAAGTTTCTGGCATAAGTGACAGAGAACTTCAAGTAGCCATTCTAAAGACTCTGAGAGAAATGAAAACATACTGGCAGAGCACCATGGCTGATTTAAACAACATAATTAAGGAGATGAATGACATAAATCAAAACTCCATGAACAAAAGGAACAATTTAACAAAGGAATTCAAACCCTAAGGAAGATTGAGATAGAAATGTGAGAGATAAATAGGACAATAAAAGAAGTGAGAAACTAAATACTGCCATAGGAAACTGGGCCAATCACATGGAGGAAATAATTATTGATATTGAAAATCTGAACATGGAAACAGCTAATACAGAAGAAGGGAGGGAATATAGAATCAAAAGGATTGAAAGAATTCTTTAAGAACTGTCTGACTCCATGAGACAAAACAACATCAGGATAATAGAAATCGAAGAAAAGGTAGAGCATTCTACAGAGAGCACACTCAAACAAATACTAGATGAGAACTTTCCAAACCTATGGAAAGACCGGGAACCACAAGTACAAAAAGAAAACAGGTCCCCTGGAAACCTGGACCATGGTCGATCTTCTCTAAGACACATGGTACTAAAGATATCCAAAACTAAAGAGAAAGAGACAATTCTCAAGGCAGCCAGGGAAAAAAGAACTCTAACGTTTAGAGGAAAACCCATCAGGATGGCATCCTATTTCTCAGCAGAAATGCAGCAAGCCAGAAGAGGGGGAAATCCAATTTACAAAAACAGAAAAGAGAGTAACTTATACCTAATAATAATTTATCAAGCAAAATTATTTTTCAGATATGAAGGTGGAATAAAGACTTTCTCAGACACACAGAAGCTGAGGGAATTTGCCAGGACAAGGCCAGCACTCCAAGAAATACTGAAAGAGTCTTTTCGACCTGAAACAAAACATCAGGAAAAATGGAACAAAGTTGGGGCAACAGTAAAGAAACAAAAATAAAACAAATGAAACAAAGAAATAAGTAATGGTCACAGGAAAACCTCCTATATCAATCATCACTCTAAATGTTAATGGACCGTACTCACCAATAAAAAGACACCGAATGGCAGACTGTATTGAAAAATAGAAACTACCTATGTGCTGTCTCCAAGAAACCCACCTCAGCCATTAGGACAAACACAGACTCAGAGTGAAAGGATGGGAAACAATACTTCAATCAAATGGTGACCATAGAAAAGCAGGAGTTGCCATACTTATACCTAATGAAATAAACGTCAGGTTAAAAGGAATAGTAAAAGACAAGGACGTATATTACATAATGATAAAAGGCACAATACAGCAACAATAATACTTGACACTAATTAATATATATGCTCCTAACCAGGATGCACCAAAATAGACAAAGAAACTACTAACAGATTTGAAAGGAGAAACAAATGAATACACAATCATTGTGGGAGACATAAACACTGCACTAACAGCCATGGACAGATCAACCAAACAGAAAATAAATAAGGAAACTTCAGCACTGAATGACACATTACAGCAATTGGCCATAATTGATATTAGCAGGATGCTTCATCCAGCAAAAAGAGACTATTCCTTCTTTTCTATTGCACATGGAATATTCTCAAAGATATCCCACATCCTGGGACACAGATGTAGCCTCAGCAAATTCTAGATGATTGAAATTATACCATGTGTATCCTCAGAACACCATGCTTTGAAATTGGGGATCAACTGTAAAAGGAAAGCAGAAAAAAACACATATACATGGAGATGAAGAACAGCTCATTTAAAAAGGACTGGATAAAACAACTATAAAAGATGAGATTAAAAAACATATAAAAATTACTGAAAATGAAAATACAACATACCAGAATTATTGGGACACAGCGAAAGCTGTGATAAGAGGGAAATGTATATCAATACAGGCCTGTCTTAAGAAACAAGAAAAATCACAAGGAAACAACTTAACATACCATCTTAAAGAACTAGATATAGAAGAGCACACAAATCCCAAAGTCCGCAGAAGAAAAGAAATAATAAAAATTAAAGCAGAGGTATATCAATTAGAGAACGGGAGCACAGTAGAAAAAAATTAATATTACAAAGAGCTGATTCTTTGAGAAAGTCAACAAAATTGACAAAACGTTGGCGAGACTAATCAAAGGATGAAAAGAAAGGACACATATATCCAAAATTAGAAATGAAAGGGGAGAAATTACCATGGATACCACAGAAATACATAGGATTATAAGAAAATCTTATGAAGAACTTTATGCCACTGAATTTAACAACCTAGAAGAAATGGACAAGTTTCTAGAACCTTAAAGCTTACCTAGATTGAACCAAGAAGATCTCGATAATCTCAGTAGACTAATTCATAGTTTAGAGATTAAAATGACTATCCATAATCTCCCTAAAGGGAAATGCCATGGACCAGATCATTTCACCAGTGAGTTTTAACAAGCATTCAAAGAATAATAAACACCTATTCTCCTCAGACTCCTCCAAAAAACTGAAGAAGAAGCACTACTTCCTAACTCGTTCTATGAGGCCAACATTCCTCTAATACCAAAGTCTGGCAAAGACAATGAAAAGAAAGAAAACTATAGGCCAGTATCTCTGATGAACAAAGATGCAAAAATTCAAAACAAAACATTACCAAACAGAATATAGCGATGCATCAAAAAGATCATACCTCAAGATCAAGTGGTATTCATCCCAGGAGCACAAGGATGGTTCAACATATGAAAATCAATCTATGTAATACACCACATAAACAAAATCAAATATAAAGGACGTATGACCATTTCCCATTGATGCAGAAAAAGCTCTCGACAAGATACGGCATCCATTTATGATCAAAACACAAAATAAAATAGGTATAGAAGGAAAGCATCTCAACATAATAAAGGCCATATATGACAAGGCCTCGGCAAAAAGCATACTCAATGGGGAAAATCTGAAGCCTATTCCTTAAAATCTGGAACAGGACAGGGATGCCCCCTGTCACCACTGTTATTGAACATAGTAATGGAAGTTCTAGACACACCAATCAGGAAAGAGAAAGGAATCAAAGGTATCCAAATTTGGAAAGAAGAAGTCAAATTGTCACTATTTGCCGATGACATGACGCATTATACAAAAAATTCCAAAGATTCTACCAGGAAACTATTAGAAGCAATAAACAAATAGAGTAAATTCTCAGGATACAAAATAAATGTAAAAAATTCAACAGCATTCCTATATAGAAACAACAAATCCACAGAAAAAGAAATGAGGGAATCAATTCCCTTTGCTATCAAAACAAAATGAATGAAATACCTGAGGTTTAAGTTAATGAAGAGAGTGTCACACTTATACACAGGAAAGTATAAGACACTTTTGAAAGAAATTGAAATACACTTTAAGAGGTGGAAAAATATCCCCTGTTCATGGATAGGAAAATTTAACGTTGTTAAAATGAACATTCTCCTAAAGCAATCTACATATTTAATGCAATACCCATGAAAACCCCACAATCATACTTTCATGAAATAGATAAAAGAATTAGTAAATTTATATGGAAACATAAATGACCTTGAATTGCCAAAGAAATACTACCTAAACGGATAAGGCTGGTGGCATTACATTCCCTGACTTCAATTGATATTACAAAGCATCAATAGTCGAAACAGCTTGGTACTGGCAGAAGAACAGAAATATAGACCAATGGAATAGAACTGAAAACCCAGAAATAAACCCACACATTTATGGACAAATAATTTTCGATAAAGGAGCAAAAAATATACAATGAGGAAAAGACAGCCTCTTTAGTAGGTGGTGCTGGGAAAACTGGAATAATATATGCAAAAATGGACTTGAGCTGTGACCTCTCTCCATATACAGAAATTAACTCGAAATGGATTAAAGACCTTCATATCAGACCTGCAACAATCAACTGTATAGAAGAAAACTTTGGTTCTAAACTTATAGACTTAGGACGCCAGGAAGACTTCATGAACCTGACCTCAAAGGCAAGGGAAGTAAAAGCAAAAATAAATGAATGGAATTTTGTCAAACTAAAAACTTGTACACAGGAAAAGGAACCATCAACAAATCAAAGAGACAGCCAACTGAATGGGAGAACATATTTGCCAATAATGCATCAGATAAGGGTCTAATATCTAACATATATAAAGAACTAATAAGGCTTAAGAACAAAAAAAACAAACAACGCAATTATAAACTGGGCAGAAGAACTAAACAGGCATTTCTCCCACGGAGAAGTACAAATGGCCAGCAGACACATGAAAAAATGCTCAACCTCATTAGCTATCAGGGAAATGCAAATCAAAATCACAATGAGGTATCACCTTACACCTGTTTCAATGGCTTTTATCAACAAGACTAGAAATAACAAGTGCTGGAGAGGATGTGGAGAAAAAGGGACTCCGGTACACTGCTGTTGGGAATGAAAACTAGTACAACCACTGTGGAAGGCAGTGTGGAGATTCCTCCGAAAACTGGGAATGGAGTTCCCATTTGACCCAGCAATCTGTCTCCTGGGGTCTACCCAAAAAACTTGAAAACCTTTGTCCACAAAGACTTATGTCCCCCAATGTTCAATGCAACACTGTTCACAGTGGACATAACATGGAAACAAACAAAGTGCCGTGCGACAGATGACTGGAGAAAGAAGCCGTGGTACATATACACAATGGAATATTACTCAGCTATAAGACAAGATGAAATAGTGTCATTTGCAACAAAATGAATGAACCTGAAGATCATCATACTCACTGAAATAGGTCAGACGGAAAAAACAAACAACTGTATGTTTTCACTCATATGCAGAATATAAAACTGAAAGGAACAAAGAGATAAGAAATGAACAAACAAACAAACAACCCATGGACATAATCAATAGTTCAATGTTTATTTGGGAATGAGCGGTTTAGGGCGGATGTCAGTCCCCAGAGGGTTAAAGCTAAGCCCACTGTAAAGGGTTAAAGCCAGGCCCGCTGGCCAGGCTTGACCTTGGTATAATCAGTCCCTGTCTGGGGCTGAGGAATTCCTGGGGCTGACAGTTACTGCGCATGTACCACCTTATGTGACCATGAAAACCTAAACAATTGCTACTGGGCAGATGCGGCACGATGCCACTTTTGTTTGAATACGTATATATAGTCCCAGGTGCGGAATAAAGTAGCTTGCTTGCTGGTGTGTTTATGGTCCTCCTTGTCGGCTTCGCGTGTGTTTTTTCAATTGGGTGTACCACCGCCGAAACCTGCCCTGTCTGGGAACCTCGGCAATGACATTTGGCGTAGTCGGCAGGATGAGGTGAGTACTACCCCCAGCACCTCTGAGGGTCCCAGGGTGGAAGAAATGTGGCCTCCCACCTCCCTATGGCACCCAGTGGCCACGAATCTGGCGACATGGACAGCCCCAGAAGATTGGGATGAGATTAGGCCAACAGCTGAGGATATCAAGAAGGCCCTGGAATCTATGGAGCCGAATGTTCCCCTGGCACACCGGAAGGTGGCCGGCTGGGTAGCTTGGATGTTTCTGGCAGTGTTGCGCCACAGCAGCTGGGAGATACAGGAGCAAGCTCAACAGGTACGCCAGCTGTAGTGCCAGGAGGAAACGCTGGAAGAGCACCTGGCGGCTGCTGAACATATACTGCAGGGCTCGGTGGGTCTGTACACTCCTCCGGGCAGGTAGCCCGATACCTATATTGCAGGCTCGCCCTTTGGTGCAACGGAAGGTTGAGCTGGAGCAGCAAATGGGGCTGGAGTGTCAGCCGCAGGGGCCCCCCAGGCCAGGCAGCATACGACAATGACTGTGTACTAACCCGCTGAATTATGGGAACTGACGAAGCAGGTACAGCAAAGTGCTGGGGAAATGGTACCTGGCTGGCTAGTGAGATTATGGGACAAGGGGGCGGAAGGAACAGAGCTATCCCTTGATGAAATGTCCCAACTGGCCTCCATTACGGTACTCCCCTCCTTGAGGCAAAGGCTGCAAAATATTGCCCATACCAACCATGATGCAGGGAATCACACCCTGATCAATTGGATAATGGCAGCGGCCTGAACGGTTTGGGCAGATTCCAGTGAATTGCCTGAGACTGTGAGCAACTGGTCCACGTACTCGGACCTAGTGCAAATCATACGGGAGATGGGCATGCAACAGATGATGTTTCAGGTACACTACAATAGTCCTGATGAGGAGGTTTTCACCACTAGGATGAAGAACTTCATCCTAGCCTCAGGACCCCCAGGAACTTTTGGGACTATGGCGGCTCTTCTGGCCCCCTATGTAGATCGGCGGGTGCATGAAGTAACAGCCGCACTAGCTCGATTGGGGGATGTGGAAGTGAAGCAAAAGAAAAAAGGCGGCCAGGTGAGGCCGCTACAGGGCCCCAAGGGGCCCCCACCCAAAGGTCGCCTGAAGAATAAAGGGGCTCAAAAGGGTGGTGTTCAGCCTGCAGTGAGAGTGAGCCGAAAGCAGATGTGGTTTGATCTATTAGCAGCGGGAGTGGCTGCAGAGAACATAGAGCATCAGCCCACGGGGGTGCTGCTGGCTCTATGGAAGCAGCTGAACCCTGAGCAGCAGTTTACTCCTCTGCCCGCTGCTACACTCCCAATTCGGGAGTTGAGACTGACTGATTTTTACCCAGACTAGGGGTCTGGCCAAGGTACCCGGCTGAGGGGGGACCCGGGGGACTGGAGGCCACATGTTGAGCTTGCTATTTACTGGTCTCCCCATAATGTGCAGCGGGTACTAGCCCTTGTGGACACTGGAGCCAATAGCACGCTGTTGTATGGAAACCTGGATCGCTTTAGCGGTCCTATGGCCACCATGGAGGGATATGGAGGCCAGATGATACGGGTCAAACAAGCACTTGTGACCCTTAGCGTAGGGCGATTGCCCCCACAAGACTATAAAGTCTATGTCTCCCCTATCGCAGAATATATTCTAGGGGTGGATGTGCTGCAAGGACTGGTGATTTCGACGACGATGGGAGAATTTCGCCTGCGTACACGAGTGGTAAAGACTATTGTTCGGGGGCATCCTCATCATGCCCCCTTGGTATTGCCCCAGTCTATCCGTGTTGTGCATACAAAGCAATATCGGCTACCAGGAGGGCACAAAGAGATTGGTCGTACCATTCTCAAGCTTGAATAAGCCCAGATAATCCGCCCAACGCGTAGCCCTTACAATTCTCCCGTATGGCCAGTGAGAAAGCCTGACGGCTCCTGGAGGATGACTGTGAACTATCGTGAGCTGAACAAAGTGACGCCCCCGTTGTATGCAGCAGTGTCCAATGTAATGGATCTGATGGACAAACTTACACATGAACTGGGACAGTATCACTATGTTGTGGATTTGGCAAATGCCTTTTTCTCCATAGATATAGCGCCGGAGAGTCAAGAGCAGTTCGCCTTCACGTGGGAAGGACGACAATGGACTTTCCTGGTGCTTCCCCAGAGATATCTGCACAGTCCCACCCTGTGCCACGGACTGGTGGCTCAGGACTTGGCCACCTGGCGGAAGCCAGCAGGGATCCATCTGTTCCATTACATTGATGACATAATGCTAACCTCTGATTCTCTTGCAGAGCTCGAGACTGCGGCCACCAGTCTACGAGAAGCCCTGGAAACCTGGGGGTGGGCCATCAACGAAGACAAGGTCTAGGGGCCTGGGTTGTCTGTCAAATTCTTGGGAATTGTCTGGTTGGGTAAGACCAAGGTTATGCCAGAGGCAGTCATAGATAAGATACAGGCATATCCCCGGCCGACAACAGTGAAGCAATTGCAGGCCTATTTGGGTTTGTTGGGCTATTGGAGGGTGTTTATTCCTCATTTAGCCACTTTAACTCGTCCCTTGCATCGCCTGAGATAGAGAAGTCATTTCAAGCCACCAAGCAGGCAGTGGCTCAAGCCCAAACCCTGCGGGTGGTTGACACCACCCTATCGTTCCTTTTAACGGTGTCAGTGGATGACAATGGGTTTGGATGGGGCTTGTGGCAGAAACATGGGACTCGTAAAGTGCCCATTGGTTTCTGGTCTCAATTGTGGAAAGGGGCGGAAGCCCGCTATTCCCTTATAGAGAAGCAGCTCGCTGCTATTTATGCTGCCCTTTTGGCCTGTGAGGCCATAGCAGGTCCTAATCCTGTAACCATCCAATCACAGTATCCGATAAAGGGCTGATTATGGTCTTGGTTACAGACGCCATGCACAGGGGTAGCCCAAACCCCTACCTTGACCAAATGGGGGGCCTATTTGGAACAGAGGGCTCACTTCTCATCTAGCCCTCTATCAGATCAATTGCATGCCTTGCTAGGACCCATAGAATTTCAGATAGAAGAGCCATCCCCACTGATGGACATTGAAATGTCCATGGACAGCCCCTATTTAGAGGGGCAAGCCCCTATCCCGGCAGATGCCTGGTATACAGATGGCTCCTGCTGGGGGCAACTGCCTACATGGGCGGCTGTGGCAATACAGCCCTCTACAGACGAATTCTGGTATGAGACAGGGACTGGGCAATCCAGTCAGTGGGCTGAATTGAGGGCTATGTGGCTAGTGCTGATGAATGAATCAGGCCCTGTACACGTTAGTACAGACAGTTGGGCAGTGTACAAAGGTTTAACACTCTGGCTCCCCCGCTGGGCAGCCCAAGATTGGCTGATAGGGCACCGTCTTTGTGGGGGAGGGCTCTTTGGCAGGACTTGTATAAATGGTGTCTTCAGGAGGGGGCCACCATTTACCATGTTCCAGGACATAATCCTTTAAAGGCACCTGGAAATGATGCTGCTGATGCTCTTGCTCAAGTGAGGGCAACCCAGTTACTGCCCTACCCGGGAGAGCCAGGTCCCTGGCTACACCGCAAGCTGGGACATGTTGGAGCCCAAACCATGGAACAGGTAGCTCATCGATGGGGTATGTCCCTGACCCGGGCACAATGTCAACAGGCTGTGCAAGAGTGCCAAATTCGTGCAAAACAGCACCCCCACAGGCACCGCCCCCTGCGAGAACCGGGTGTTGTGCCAAGGGGTTGGCAGCCCTTTCAAGAGTGGCAGGTGGACTATATTGGGCCCTTGCCAACAGATCATGGTTGTCAATATGCCTTCACAGCAGTGGATACAGGGACCGGGTTAGGATTTGCCTGGCCCACGGCTGCAGCCACTCAGGTACATACCCTTGCTGCACTTGATCAGCTCAGCGCTGCCTATGGGATTCCTATGTTAATTAGCAGTGACCGGGGCACACACTTTACTGGACACAAAGTGCAGGCTTGGGCTCGTCGGAATGATGTTGATTGGCAGTTGCATGTACCTTACCGGCCCCAAGCCGCAGGTATGATAGAACGATACAATGGTTTATTAAAGGAAAAATTAAAGGTCTTGGGCCCTGGTCTATGCAAATGGAGAACAAATCTGCCCACTGCAGTCAGGCTATTAATTGAACAACCCAGACGTACTGGTCTGTCTCCATTAGACAAGGTTGTTCAAGGGTCACCCCGTTTTTTGAAGATATGTCCCAACCCTGCTGACCCACACCTGGTGCCAAAAACACATAACGGGTCTTTGTTCCTCCCTGCTCCTGACTCGTTGGCACCAGGAAAACAAGCTTCATGGTCATGGTCTTGGACTACCCGGGCCTCCCATGAGTCTTGGCTGGCTCTGATAGAACATTGGGGTGCTGGACTTCAGGAAGGATTGCTCTTAAAACCATGGAGGAGGCGCTGGTCCCTCTCTGTGCAGGCGACTCTGCCGGAGAGGGCCAAAGGCCCTATACTAAAGGGAACATTTGTTCTTGCCCTCTGGCCCCTTCCTTTGTACTCCATCACCCCATTAGTGCAGCCTTGGCCCCAAACTCTTGGGGAACTAGTCTGGTATCATAGGCCAGGGGCAAAACCATTACCGGCCACATTGTTGTCACAAGATGGACACATTGCCTGTATTTTATCTGAAGGTAAAGATCTTCCTTTAATGGTGTCACTGTCTGCTTTGTCCTACCGCCCAGGCCAATGGCAGGCAATAGTATCCTGTCCTGGGCACATACGTTTGCTCAGGTGCACAATGTTTCCCACTGCTGGATCTGCACGGAAATACCAGTGGAGGCAGCTGAGGGCCTTCCGTGGTGGATCCACCCGGCTTCCCTACACAACTGGGCACGGTTACGTACATGGAGCAGCACCGCTGAATGGGACCAACGGCACCAGGCAGTGGAAAACTTGCTCCGCAGGGACCATAATAACCAACCTCCTCTCTTTGGTTATGCGATGACTGATGGGTGGGGTTGGGTGGTGGGGGAACACGTGGAACTATGGGAACAAGTCCCGTTGTGTATAGAACAACCCCGCTCAGCTGCTAACCGTATCGCTGGTTGGGTGTCCCCACACTTGTGTCAAAATGTTACCCACGTGCTGACCCCTCGCACTTGGTGGAATGGGGCCAGATATGCTGGCATTCATCCCACAGATATCCTTCCAGCTGGATACCTCTGGGTTTGTGGACACTATGGATGGCCTTATTTACCTGCAAATTGGACTGGCCGATGTACGTGGGGTCGTCCTTACATTGCTGGTCGAGTACTGGCGACCCTCCCTCAATTGCCTAATAATTGGGATGCTGTGTATTACCGTTGGCATCGCCAACGTAGAGCCGCCTGGTGGTTCTACCCTTTTGCTCTGGCCCTGCCTGGAGCTGCTGTCATAGATGTACAATTACAAGTGGAAGCTTTAGCAGTGCACACGGCTCAAGCCCTGAGTGCGACTAAACAGTCCTTAAGCCTGTAATTGGATGAAACAGCCCAAATGCGTAAAGTTGTACTGCAAAATCGGATGGCCTTAGATCGATTGACAGCCTCCCAAGGTGGCACATGCGCTATTTTACAAGTGGAAAGTTGTGTATATATCCCAGATCACACTGAGCACATATAGACAGCCCTGGCTGAGATGAACACAGAGGTATAAGCCATTGCCACCTCCACAACAGACCCATTAATCTCTTGGTGGAATTCCTTGGGATCCACCTGGCGGTGGATCCTAACGATCCTAGCAATTATTGCTAGCAGTCTGATAGTCTTTTGCTGTTCCCTATATTGCTGCTGTGGGTTGTGGGCTCAAGGACATGCATTATGGACAAAGTCCTGTGCGGCGGCCAAGTAGGGGTGGAGTGTCAGTCCCCAGAGGGTTAAAGCTAAGCCCACTGTAAAGGGTTAAAGCCAGGCCCGCTGGCCAGGCTTGACCTTGGTATAATCAGTCCCTGTCTGGGGCTGAGGAATTCCTGGGGCTGACAGTTACTGCGCATGTACCACCTTATGTGACCATGAAAACCTAAACAATTGCTACTGGGCAGATGCGGCAAGATGCCACTTTTGTTTGAATACATATATATAGTCCCAGGTGCGCAATAAAGTAGCTTGCTTGCTGGTGTGTTTATGATCCCCCATGTCGGCTCTGCGTGTGTTTTTTCAATTGGGTGTACCATCGCCGAAACCTGCCCTGTCTGGAAACCTTCGCAATGACAGAGGGGAAAATGGGAGGGGGTGTGGAAGGAAGGAGGGGAAGCTAAATATAAGATGATGGAAAGAGTACTTAAATTGGGTGGTGAACTTATTATACAATAAGTTGACAATGCACTGTAGAATTGTAAGCATGAAACCAATGTTATCCTTGCTAACAGATGTCACCCCAATAAGTCTAACAATAAAAATGAATTTTAAAAAGTTTTCTCCAATGTTTTAGAAGTAAAATATCCAACGAGCTTCATATACGGCAGGCCTGATCAATCTGTGGCCCAGGATGGCTTTGAATATAGCCCAATACAAATACTTAAAAGGTAACATCATGTGACATTTTTTGTTATATCTTATGAGCTATTGTTAGTATTAGTGTATTTTATGTGTTACCCAAGAGAATACTATTTCCAATGTGGCCCAGGGAAGCCAAAGTGTTAGATACCACTCACATAAACGACTGTCCTTCAGTAAAAGTGATAATTCAAAACACGTGTTTAACTTAACAATTCTATTCTACTAAAAGTTCTGTGAGTCCTTTGATTTTTGATAAATCTTGATTATTCTTTTGCTTTTGCTTAGGAAAATTCTAATAGATGACACACTAATTTTATTGAAATTTGAATCTTCAAAGTAATAGTGACAAGTTTTAATTTAATTTGAAAGCTGAAATGAAGTTAGATGTTAAATGAAATCCAGGATAGTGATTGTTTTTATGTGTCCCACATGTTCTCAAGAAGGAACTGTGAATTTGGGCAGATGATAGTGATTAGACAGCAAAAGAGTGAATACAAATAAACTTGAGGGGGTTAGCAGGAACCACGTTTAGCTGAGCTTAGTTAGCTACAAATAAAAGAACTCATATGGATACTGCTCTGTCTACAGTGAGCCTGATCTCGGAAAACGAGCTTACCTGAACTTGGCTAGCTGCAAGGAAAAGTTTATTGAGGCCCGATTCTACCTGTGATTTTTTACAGGTGACCACATCTTGATATTGAAGAATCTGCCTGTACATTTTCTATATAAGAAGAGCTAACCCAAACTTCAGGGCAACTGGGTGCCTTGGACCCTGCTACATTAATCTGCCACGCCCATACTTCTCGCTTTGAAGAAAATATTCCAACTTGGATATTCAGATCCCTCATGAACTTTTCACATTCTATCAAAAGTCAGGGGCATCCAATAACCAGAAGAGAAGACATTACATGATTAACTGTTGCTGGTTCCACAAATTAAATATAACCTTTTAATTTTGTTGATGTTCATAAAAATCTCTTCAATGCTTGGAGGTTGGAGTGCAAGATGGTGACTGGATAGGAGGTCCCCAAATTCTCTCCCAGAAAACACAAATGAATGGACCCCCGGATCTAAGAAAGAGGACTCTGAGTGACAAAAAGAGCAGCTGAGAAGTCCATGTATTGCAAGTAAACACCTGAAGGTTGGAGAGAAGGGGGCGAGTCGGAGAGAGGGGAGGGATCAAAGACAGATCGCAACAGGACCCGATCGGGGGTGACCATCCAGGAGCAGTGCTGTGCTTGGGAGGGGGAGAGGAAAAGAAGTGACAAGAGGAAATCCCAGCAAAGTGGAAGAACAGTGGGAGTCGTTGGGGAGCTGGGATGGGGAGGTGGAATTTGGAGCGGCGAGTTGGGGACAGAGCTTGGGAGCCAGTCTGTGTAACTTTTGAGTGTCAGCAGGGCAGAGCAAGGACTCTGAACTGCAGAGATGACATTGTGGCTCTAGGCTCTCTTGGGAAACACAAGGCAGGCACGCATGGCTCCTGCGCAGGCCTGGGGTTCCTGGTCGCAACCCGGAGTTCCTGGTAGCGGCCCACTGCGAGGGCTACCCGGCTGCCAAGCAGAGAGCGCACGACCTCTGCACTAGGCTGCGGCTTCCATTCCTGCCCGCTGTGAAGTTTGATCTGCTGCTGGCGCTGCTCGTGCGGCTGCTGCATGGGGTACAGTTCCCATATCGACCACTGCAAACACAAACTGGCTCCCTTTCTACCGCGGGGTCAAAACAACAGCTTTGAACTTGTGTGCATGCCTGCTCGCATGCCCCTGGCTCCTAAAATCAGTACGAGTCCACAGACTCTGCCACAACACTTGGTTGCTGGAGCAGGCCTGGAAAGAAAGGCAGTTTTTATAGCATTCGCCCCAGCCAGTAGGAGCAGCCTGGGCCCACATCACCCAGCTTCCCCTGCATAGGGCTGAAGGAGGAGTGGTGGCAGTGTGCCCTTTCTTGGCATCTTACCTTTCCTACAGCCTCCCCAACCAACAAAATGCAGGAAGCAAAGAGATCATGACAGATGCACAGTGACTCCAAATGAAGCATGAGACCCGAAATTAGAAATATACAACCCCTCTCTCTCAAAAATTGGCCCCCGCTGTGCCACCTTGTTTCTACCCTACACCAACACTCCACAAAAGTACCAATCTGGGATGTGGTGCACTACTACTGAACATAATGCACTCATGTCAATGAGTAAGAACTCAGCATACAGGATGAATTCCTAAAGCTAAAACTCCTACAAAATATCAGGTAATTTATCAGGATAGCCACTTAGATCTAGAATTTTCTGGCATAAGTGACAGAGAAGTTCAAGTAGCCATTCTAAAGGCTCTGAGAGAAATGAAAACATACTGGCAGAGCACCATGGCTGATTTAAACAACATAAATAAGGAGATGAATAACATAAATAAAAACTCCATGAACAAAAGGAACAATTTAACAAAGAAATTCAAACCCTAAGGAAGATTGAGATGGAAATGTGAGAGATAAATAGAACAATAAAATAAGTGAGAAACTAAATACTGGCATAGGAAACAGGGCCAACCACATGGAGGAAATGATTATTGATATTGAAAATCAGAACATGGAAACAGCTAAGAAAGAGGATGGAGGGAATATAGAAGCAAGAGGATTGAAAGAATTCTGCAAGAACTATCTGACTGCATGAGACAAAACAACATCAGGATAATAGAAATCGAAGAAAAGGTAGAGCATTCTACAGAGAGCACACTCAAAGAAATACTAGATGAGAACTTTCCAAACCTATGCAAAGACCGGGAACCACAAGTAGAAAAAGAAAACAGGTCCCCTGGAAACCTGGACCCTGACAGATCTTCTCCAAGACACATGGTACTAAAGATATCCAAAATTAAAGAGAAAGAGACAATTCTCAAGGCAGCCAGGGAAGAAAGAACTATAACTTTCAGAGGAAAACACGTCAGGATGGCATCCTAGTCCTCAGCAGAAATGCAGCAAGCCAGAAGAGGGTGGAATCCAATATACAAAAACTGAAAAGAGAGTAACTTATAGCCAAGAATAATTTACCCAGCAAAATTATTTTTCAGATATGAAGGTGGAATAAAGACCTTCTCAGACAAACAGAAGCTGAGGGTATTTGCCAAGATAAGGCAAGCACTCCAAGAAATACTGAAAGAGGCTCTTCGACCTGAAACAAAACATCAGGAAAAATGCAACAAAGTTGGGGCAACAGGAAAGAAACAAAAATAAAACAAATCAAACAAAGAAATAAGTAATGGTCACAGAAAATCCTCCTATATCAAACATCACTCTAAAGGTTAATGGACTGAACTCACCAATAAAAAGACACACAGTGGCAGACTGTATTAAAAAACAGAATCTATCTATGTGCTGTCTCCAAGAAACCCACCTCAGACATTAGGACAAACACAGACTCAGAATGAAAGGATGGGAAACAATACTTCAACCAAATGGTGACCAGAAAAAAGCAGGAGTTGCCATACTTATACCTAATGAAAAAAAAAACGTCAGGCTAAAAGGGATAGTAAAAGACAAAGATGGATATTACATAATGATAAAAGGCACAATACAACAACAATAATACTTGACACTAATTAATATATATGCTCCTAACCAGGATGCACCAAAATAGACAAAGAAACTACTAACAGATTTGAAAGGAGAAACTGATGAATACGCAATCATTGTGGGAGACTTAAACACCGCACTAACAGCCATGGACAGATCAACGAAACAGGTTATACATAAGGAAACATCAGCACTGAATGACACATTACAGCAATTGGCCATAATTGATATTTGCAGGACACTTCATCCAGCAAAAGGAGACTATTCCTTCTTTCTGGTGCACATGGAATACTTTCAAATGTATCTCACATGCTGGGACACAAAAGTAGCCTCAGCAAATTCAAGATGATTGAAATTATACCATGTGTATCCTTAGACCAACATGCTTTGAAATTGGAGATCAACTGTAAAAGGAAAGTAGAAAAAACACATGTACATGGAGATTAAGAACAGTTCATTTAAAAAGGACTGGATAAAAGAACAATAAAGATGAGATTAAAAATATATACAAATTACTGACAATGAAAATACAACATACCAGATTTATTGGGACACAGAGAAAGCAGTGATCAGGGGGAAATTTATATCACTACAGGCCTGTCTTAAGAAATAAGAAAAATTACAAGGAAACAACTTAACATACCATCTTAAAGAACTAGAAATAGAATAGCACACAAAACCCAAATTCATCCGAAGAAAAGAAATAAGAAAAATTAAAGCAGAGCTATACCAATTAGAGAACAGGAGGACAATAGAAAAAATTAATATTACAAAGAGCTGGTTCTTTGAGAAAGTCAACAAAACTGACAAAACCTTGTCGAGACTTATAAAAGGAGGGAAAGAAAGGACACAAATATCCAAATTTAGAAATGAAAGGGGAGAAATTACCACTGATACCCCAGAAATACATAGGATTATAAGACAATCTTATGAAGAATTTCATGATACTAAATTTAACAACCTAGAAGAAATGGACAAGTTTCTAGAACCTTATAGCTTACCTAGATTGAACCAAGAAGATCTCAATAATGTAAATAGACCAATTCATAGTGAAGATATTAAAATGACTATCCATAATCTCCCTAAAGGCAAAAGCCATGGACCAGATCGTTTCACCAGTGAGTTTTACCAAGCATTCAAAGAATAATAAACACCTATCCTCCTCAGACTCCTCCAAAATATTGAAGAAGATGCAATACTTCCTAACTCGTTCTAGGAAGCCAACATTACTCTAATACTAAAGCCTGACAAAGACAATACAAAGAAAGAAAACTATAGACTAATATCTCTGATGAACACAGATGCAAAAATTCTAAACAAAATATTAGCAAACAGAATATAGCGATACATCAAAAAGATTATACCTCAACATCAAGTGGGATTCATCCCAGGAGCACAAGGATGGTTCAACTTATGAAAATCAATCTATGTGATACACTACATAAACAAAATCAAAGATAAAGAACGTATGACCATTTCCCATTGATGCAGAAAAAGTTTTCAACAAGATACAGCATCCATTTATGATCAAAACACTAAATAAAATAGGTATAGAAGGAAAGTATCTCACCATAATAAAGACCATCTATGACATGCCCTCAGCTAACATCATACTATATGCAGAAGAGCTGAAGCCTATTCCCCTAAATTCAGGAACAAAACAGGGATGCCTCCTGTCACCCCTGCTATTTAATATACAACTGGAAATTCTAGCCACAGTGATCAGGCAAGAGAAAAATATCAAAGGTATCTAAATTAGGAAAGAAAAGGTCAAATTGTCACTATTTGCAGTTGACATGATTCTTTATATAAAAAATTCCAAAGATTCCACCAGGAAAATATTAGAAACAATAAACAAATATAGTAAACTTGTAGGATATAAAATCAATGTGAAAAAATCAAAAGCATTCCTATATAAAAACAACGAATCCACAGGAAAAAAAATGAGGTACCTAATTCCCTTTGCTATCACAACAAAAAGAATGAAATGCCTGGTAATTAACTTACCAAAGAA
>PVJL010017075.1:0-19212 GCA_004026885.1 Lyroderma lyra | reverse complement strand
GAGTAGTCATACTGGTCTCATGAAACAGACTTCAGGATAAAAAGAGTAGTAAGAGACAAAGATGGGAATTTCATAATGGTAAAGGGGACAATACAACAAGAAGAAATAACAGTCATTAATATATATGCCCCCAATCAGGAAGCACCAAAATTTACAAAACAACTGCTAACAGATCTAAAAGGAGAAATTGACAAAAACACAATTATAGTAGGGGACCTAAACATCTCTTTGACAGCCATGGACAGATCACCCAAACAGAAAATAAAAAATAAATATCAGCTTTCAGTGGTACATTACAGCAATTGGACATAATTGACATCTACATGACACTCCATCCTACAACACAAGACTATACATTCTTTTCTAGTGCACATGGAACATTCTTGAACATAGACTATCTGCTAGGACACAAAACTAGCCTCAGCAAATTCAAGAAGATTGAAATCATACCAAGTGTATTCTCAGAACACAAAGCTTTGAAATTAAAGATCAACTAAAAAAATAAGCAGGAAAAAAACACACATATGTGGATACTAAACAACATGCTATTAAAAATGATTAGATCAAAGAAGAAATAGAAGAAGAGATTTTAAAAATACATAGAAACTAATGACAATGAAAATACAATGTACCAAAATTATTGGGATGCAGCGCAAGCGGTAATGAGAGGGAAATTTATATTACAGGCCTATCTCAAGAAACAAGAAAAAGCACAAGTAAACAACCTAACATCTCATCTTAAAGAACTAGAAAAAGAACAGTAACAACAAAAAAGCCCAAAGTCAGCAGAAGGAAGGAAATCATAAAAATTAGAACAGAACTAAATGAAATAGAGAACAGAAAAACAATAGAAAAAGAAATTATGCAATGAAGAGCTGGTTCTTCAAAAAAAAAAAAAAATCAATAAAAGATAATCGCCCTGGCTAGACTCACTAAGGGACAAAAGGGAAAGGTACAAACTATATACTATAACTAGTATTTCTAACTATAATTAGAAATGAAAGGAAAGAATTTATGACTGATACCACAGAAATACAAAGGATTATATGAAAATATTTGAAGGACTATATGCCACCAAATTTAACAACCTCAAAGAAATGAACAGATTTCTAGAAGCATGCAGTCTACCTAGACTGAACCAAGAACTGAACAATCTAAATAGACCAATCAACAGTAAGGAAATTGAAGCAATTAGCCAAAACCTTCCCAAAGGCAGAAGCCTGGGACCAGACAGCCTCACTAATGAGTTTATCAAGCATTCAAAGAGGAATTCATGCCTATCCTCCTCAAACTCTTCCAAAAAATTGAAAAAGAGACAGTGCTCCGCAATTCATTCTACAAGGCCAACATTACTCTAATACCAAAACCTGGTAAGGATAATACACAAGAAAGAAAACTATAGACCAGTATTTCTGATGAACACAAATGCAGAATCTTAAAACAAAATACTAGTAAATAGAATACAGCAATGCATTAAAACTATTATACACCACAATCAAATGGTATTCATCCTGGGAGCACAAGGATGATTCAACATACACAAATCAACCAAAGTGATACACCACATAAACAAAATAAAAGATAAAAATTATATGATTTTATCAATTGATTCAGAACAAGCATTTGACAAGATACAACATCCATTTATGATCAAAACACTTAATAAAATATGTATAGAAGGAGAGTACCTCAACATAATAAAGGCCATATATGACAAGCCCTCAGCTAATAACATACTGAATGGAGTAAAACTGAAGCCTGTTCTCCTAAAATCAGGAACAAAACTAGGATGCCCCCTTTCACCACTCCTATTCAATATAGTACTAGGAGTTCAAGCAGAGCAATCAGGCAAGAGAAACAAATAAAAGGCATCCAAATTGGGAGAGAAGAAGTTGAACTGTCACTATTTTCAGATGACATGATCGTTTATACAGAAAATCCTAAAGACTCCACCAGAAAACTATTATAAACAAAACCAAATACAGTAAAGTTGCAGGATACAAAATCAATGTACAAAAATCAATTGCATTTCTATCTGCAAACAATGAAACTTCAGAAAAAGAAATGAGAAAAATAATACCTTTTGAGATTGCAACAAAAAAGAATAAAATACCTAGGAATAAACTTAACAAAGAAAGTGAGGGACTTACTCATTGAAAAGTGTAAGACACAACTAAAAGAAATTGAATAGGAACCAAAGAAATGGAAAGATATTCCATGTTCATGGATTGGAATAATAAACATAGTTAAAATGGCCATATTACCCAAAGCAATACACAGATTTAACGCAATTCCCATAAAAATCCCACAGACACTTTTTCAAGAAATAGATAAAAGAACCATCAAATTCATATGGAACCACAAAAGACCCCGAATTGCCAAAGCAATAGCACAAAAAAAGAATAAGGATGGAGGCATCACATTCCCCAATTTCAATCTATATACTACAAAGCATCTATAATTGAAACAGCTTGGTATTGCGGGGGAAGAAAAACAGACACACAGACCAATGGAACTGAACTGAAAACTCAGAAATAAACTCACAAATTTATGAACAGATAATTTTTGACAAAGTAACAAAAAAGATATAATGGAGAAAAAAAAGCCTCTTCAGTAAATGGTGCTGGAAAAATTGGAAAACTACATGCAAAAGAATGAATCTGAACTGCAAATTGTAACCATATACCAAAATTAACTCAAAATGGATTAAAGACCTTCACAGAAGACCTGAAAGAATAACCTGTATAGAAGGAAACATGGGTACTAAACTTATAGACCACATGTTCAGGGAGGACTTCATGAACTTCATCTCAAAGGCAAGGGAAGTTAAAGCAAAAATAAATGAATGGGACTATATCAAACTAAAAAGCTTCTGCACAGCAAAAGAAACCATCAATAAAGCAAAGAGACAACCAACCGAATGGGAGATGTTTGCAAACAACCCATCTGTTAAGCAGCTAATATGTAAAATACATAAAGAACTCATAAAACTCAACAACAACAAAAAATTCAATTTCAAAATGGGCAGAGGACCTGAACAGACACTTCTCCCATCAAGACATACAAATGGCCAACAGATACATGGAAAAATGCTCAACTTTACTAGCTGTTAGGGAAATGCAAATCAAACCACAATGAGATACCACCTCACACCTATTAGAATGGCTATTATCAGCAAGATGAGGAACAACTAGTGTTGGAGAGGATGTGGAGAAAAAGGAACTCTGGTACACTGCTGGTGGGAGTGCAAACTGGTACGACCACTGTGGAGGCCAGTTTGGAGGTTCCTCAAAAAACTAAAAATAGACTTATCATATGAACTGGCAATTCCACTTCTGGGTATCTACCAAAAACACTGGAAAGCCTCAGTCCACCAAAATATATGCACCCCAATGTTCATCACAGCACTATTTATGGTAGCCAAGTCATGGAAATAGCCAAAGTGTCCTCTGATAGATGACTGGATAAAGAAGCTTTGGTACATATACACAATGGAATACTACTCGGCCATAAGAAAAGATGAAATAGGGCCATTTATGACAATACAGATGAACCTTGAGATCATCATGCTAAGTGAAATAAGCCAGCCAGAAAAAAACCAAGAACTACATGATTCCACTCATATGTGAAACATAAAATTGAAAGCAACAAAGAAAGAAAATCTTATGGACACAGTCAGTAGTTGAGTGGTTAGTAGTTACCTGAGGGTAAAGGAGGAGGGGGAAAGAGGAGGGATGGGGAGTCAAATATATGGTGATGGAAAGAGAACCGAGTCTGGGTGATGAACACATAATGTAACACACAGACGATGTACTGTAGGATTGTACATCTCAAACCTATGTAATATTTAGTAACCAATGTCACCCCAATAATTTAACAAAAAAAAATTCACGGCACCACATATCAAATATTGTGAAGAAATGGGAGCGACAACTCAGGCCCTGGAAACCTCACCTGAGGGAGTAACATTTAGTCTGCCAAGCTGAGACCAACAGGACACGTGGACTTCAACTGAAGTGTGAGTGGGAGGAGGGCTTCTGGCAGAGGATCCATGAGGAGGTCTCAGTAGGCTGACCAGATGTCATTTTTAAACAGGACAGAAAACAACAGTACTGTCCCTTTTCAAATGGTGTGTATGGTCAGCTTAGTGTCGCTGGGCTAAATTCAAGGTGTAAATAGGCTGATCGTATGTACCATTTGAAACAGGACAGTACCATTGTTTTCTGTCCCATTTAAAATGGGACATCTTGTCAGCCTAGGTCTCGAGGAATTGGCTGGGGAGGGGTGGCCCCTGGGACAATAACAGCCAAGACTGGTGACCCCAGGCCAGGCACAGGGTGTGTGGGGCCACGTTTGCCTCCTTAAAGAAGTTGGGTTTTATTCTATAAGCAATGGAAACCCCTTGGAAGATTTCTAAATTAGAAAGTGACATTTTTCAGAGATGTGCTCTGGCAGGTTGTGGAGCTCTGGTAGTTCAGGGGGAGGTCATCGGCTTGGGTACTTCGTCGGGCATGGAAATGGAGGGAGTAAAACAGGACGTGCTGTGTTCCGGAAATGTGGAGAGGCTGGAGTGGGCCAAGGAGGAGACTTGGAACCTGGCTGTTCTTGTGAAGTTAGATTTTATTCCTTAGCAGTGGAACCATGAGACATTTAAAGGAGCGAACTGACCCACCTAAAGAGATTGTTTTCTGTGGTTAACATGGGTTTTCTTTCGGTTTTATTCTTGCTGGGAACTTGATGACTGCAACACTGGTCTGTCAAGTGTAACCCTTCTGTCTCCAAACTCAACTTCAAGTTCACTAGCCCTGGGACCTGGGACAGCTTGCCTGACTTCTGTATGCCTCAGTCTGCTTTTAGTAAAGTAGAAGGAAACAATAGCACCTATTACATATGATTGTGGTTTTTAAATTCAAAGAGTTAATACATGTAACATACTTCAAAGTAGACCTGGGGTATAGTCAGTGCACAAAAGAAGTTAGGTATTATTCTATTTATGATTGACTACCAGTTCATATTGTACTATATTTCTTCTCTTCAAAAAACTCTAATATGCCACTGTGAGCTTAAAGGGCCTTGACTCCCCTGTAGCTCTAGTTAAGACAGAAAATATACTCTATAGAAATTATAATAGAATGTGGTAAGAAGGATTGCAAATCTTGTATCAAGGTTTGAAATTATAATTTTTAATGTCTCACTTCCCATGAACTAAAGAACTCATCTTATACAATAGAGTCCATCCTTGAATGTCTTTCACTTATGCTTTTCATGGCCTTTACTTTTTTTTTATTGTGCTCTAGTTCTTTCTGTGTTCTGTTGTTGTTGCTGTCATTCTTTTGGGGCTTGGTGGGGGTAAGAATGGCCCCTCCACGAAATTCCTTCTCAGCAGAGGTCTGTGTATGCCAACCATTGTGAGGGAAATAATGTATTACTGGCCTGATAGTATTGAAATTTCGAGACCTTGCCTTTCAAACACTTTAGTCCCACGGGGGGATGACTGCTGAGAAGAGCCTTCTTGCCTATTGTGCAAACATCTGTAAATGCATGGACACAGCAATTGTGGCTCCCTCCCAGCCAGAAAACTGCAGAAATCAAATACTGGGATCATAGATTGCAGCTGTTCTGACCTAAAGAGAGGGAGGCCTTTCAGAGTCCTTAGCCTGCTGTTTTGGATTCCTTGTCTTGAGAGTTCAGTTGCTTATCTGTTTTTTGTGAGCAATCCCCAGTGACTTCTCTTATCAAATACTCTCCTAACTGAATGGTGCTTGCCACACCAGCTTTCGGGAAATAGACATAGAAGGCAGAGGAATACTGGCCTTCTCATGATCCTGCTCCCCAAATCTCAGCCCTGCAAGGGCATGGGTGCTGACAGTATCTGCTTTGTGTACCAAGCATGCATCTGTAGACTCCTACAGTTGCCTCATGATGGCTATCAGTCACAGAGACCCCACTAGGAGTTGCTACAATCAAATGGAGTCCCTTAGGGTCAGTGAAGTCAAACTACCCCAACCTGCAGTGTGCTTTCTTATGTTGTCAGGAGACGTGTATCTCTGAGTCATAATTTATTCAGATCTCAGAAAATAAACTGAAAAAAATAAGGATTGACAATTTTTGTATTAAAAACCTTACATTCAAGTGCCTTCCTTAATCCATTTTTCACCCTCCCCCCTAAAAAAATAGTAAGTAAAAAGATTTGCATGAACATTCACAAACATATCTTGAATCATCAGCCAAGAATCTCCAATGCCCGTCCCTGAGCAGTTTTACTGTCAAACTTACACAGTGAGCAGGTCAGGGAAAAGGCCAAGTGGTGTGGCAAAAGGGGACCACTTTCACAGGGTGACAGCACACAGTGATCACAAGCGAAGGAGTGAAGAAAAAGGTAAAAATGTATCAGGGAGTTGAGGGCCCTTTCTTAGATGTTCTTTTTTTTCTTTCTGGAATCAACTTAGAATAATCTTTGTGTGCAGATTCATTTTCTCATTTTCACATTTTAACCCCAAATTGTTTTAGCTCTTCAGGATACCTGTGCCTAATTTTAGTATCAAAAATAACCTCTTCTAATTCATTTTTCTATTTTAATAAGATTTTTTTAAATCCAGGTCAGTGGGTAAGAAAATCATGACTAAGATACATTATCACCCAAGTGAACCACTAATGCTTATAAACACCCTTTATTTTAAAGATAACGCAAATTTAGGTATGTCAACATTAAAAAATCCGTGTCACCTTAACTGACCCTCAGCGCAATATTGCCATGTTCTTAGATAACATTTTATGACTGAAGTTTCTTCTAACTCAGAGAGAAATGGGATTCCTGGATTCAAAGAACTTGTATACAGGATTAGACTAATCAGTAGTCTTAACTGATCTTTGGTGTTCCCAATTACACCTCCATACGAGACTACCTGGTGGTTAGGTCTAAAGGTGGAGTCGAATATCCTAGATGCTATAGATCTGTGGTTCTCTACCAGGAGAAGTTTGAAAAAAGACCCAGCCCCAACCCCTAGCCCCAGCCCATTAAATCAGTCTCTTGGGTATAGACATCACAACGACTTAAAAGCTCCACAGTCATTGTAGTATGCAGCTAGCGTTGATCACCACTGCTCTCAATGGAGAACAGTTACCAGGAGGCTGGGATGGCACTCTGGTGACTTAGGGAGGTGGATGGAGACAAGTTAGGAGGCAAAACCTTGGCACAGGGGAACTTAGATCTTGAAAAAGATGCCTTCCCTTCCATGAACTGGAAAGGAATAAAGGCAGTGTGCTTTTAAGTTTCTACAGAAAATCTCCAAAATATAAGTCAAGAAAGGGAATCATACAAATATTATATATTACTATTATTTAATATTTACATATTAAATATAACATTTTAATAATAACTAATACCATTTATACATATGCATATAAACTTTTTATTCATTTATTCATTGAGATCCTGCTATGTGCCAGGTATGCCATGAGGAAATTGCAGTATACCACAATAGTCACAAGGGGGTCTAAACCTAAGAAAAGTCACTTGGAACTTACCCCTAACCTAGAATGTCTCTGGGGAGACTTCTATGGGGCACTGAGGGGAGAGGTAGCTTTTTTGCCCTGCCGGTACACACCATCCATGATTCTAGAACATCTGATACATTCACTATAGCCATTGTCATCAGCATTATTTCTGGAAGTTTCAGAGTAGGTGGCACAGGCCTGTGAAGGAGGCAGAAAGTATCTGGGCCATCCCTTTGTTTCCTGGGTCACATTGGGAAGACTGTTTGCACAGAGATGGATTCAGGTATTTTTTTTTCCTTGTGAATAACTAACTAGTTGTTAAGTACACAATGGATGTACCACTCTGCGAACTAGACACATAGTGATTGATGGCAGCAGATGTTTACTTGTCTCCTCTGTAACCTTAGATTTAAGTCACTGAAATCTTCAGCCTACACATCAGGACAATGGCACTCACAGGCCAAGAGAGGGGCAGAAGTGGCAGGTGCAGCTTCCTGAGAGGTGGCATACAAGGTCCCAGAAAGGGACAAGACACAGACCTGTCAGGAAGTGGAGTCAGTTTTCATGGGAAGGGTAAGAATGTAGCCAGAAGCAGCAATGAAGAATGGTCATTTGTGTTGGGGAAAGTGTCGCAGGAAAAGAGGGTCCTTGGTTTCCCATAAAAAAGGAATTCAAACGTCAGCTGATAAGGAATTTCAAGTAAAAGCAGAGAGTAAGTAAGGGAACTCAGGTTACCCCACAGACAGCGAGGAGGTCCCTAATGGGGAGTGGAAGACTCCCCTCCATCCCCCAGGCTAGGATTTATATGGGTTTTCTATTTCCATGGAAAATTCATTGGGGAGTGGGGGGGGCGAGGATAGAAGAACAATGGAAAATTTTATCTTTAACTTCAGTAAGATGTAAGAATAAGGGCAAGTTTGTTTTTAACTCTTGTAAAGCACAACCTGTGTTTTCATTCCATGGGCGTAACTACAGGGATGGTCCTAATGGAATCTCTAGTCTTCCAGAGAGATTGCTGTGTCACTGATTAACGTCTGCCTGAGTTCTGTGTCTGGGAGCAAGTAGGCAGGTGGCTTGGAATCCAACCACTTAGTTCTTTTTTTTCTGCAAAATAGTCCTCATGCCCCTTCCCTTTATTAAAAAGGAGGTTTTGACAATGAGGAAGGGGAAGAAAATTACACAAAAGGGAGGTGACTGAAGGAGCCCCTCAGCTGTGCCACCATTGCTCAGTATCCAAGCCTCAGCCAGGAAATGACCATTAATAAATACCTTTAAATGCACTTTGATTCTGTTCTAATGTTTTGCTACTTATACAATTCCTGAGTATGCATTAATTCCACAAATTCTCAAAATAACCCGGAGAGTGTTATTGAAATCAGTATGCAAGTAAAGAAAGATAAAGACACTGAAGCTCACAGTGGCTATGTAAATTGCTCAAAATCAAACAGCTAGGTATAAGACAGAGGCATATCTCAACTCAAATATTTGTACTTCAAATCTAGTAATTTGTAATCTCAAGATACTACAGTACACCTTAGTCCTTGTCCCATCATGCACCTGGACATTTGTCTAACTCCACACATAGCATGTGACTTTCCATGCCTTTGAAGTTGTATTCCTCTCATTTCCTTGTATTTCTGCTTCTCTGACAAGGATTTATACTGTTACACTTATACCCTCAAATATGCATGAGTATCAAATAGAGTTTTGAAGTTTTAAAAAATCTGGATTAAAAGAATTTTTAAATTTCAGCTTTCTCTACCTGCTAGAATCTACAACACTGACATTTTGTAATGCATATTTCCCACTTTTTTATCCCAGTCTATTAGAAAGAGTATTTCAATACTCAGATCTCCTAAGAGTTAAAGGAGGAGATGATGATCATGTTCAGTGACAGGAACTACAACTGCTTAAAACTCAACTTCTCTTTCACTTTAGGAAGTCAGAAAAAAAAAGTGGATTAATTTGACAGATAGCACAGAATAAGAAAAATATTAGAAACAAGAAAAGACCATTTTTCCTATAGAGGCTCACTTCATTCTATATTCCATTTCCCTGGGATGGCTGACAGTTGTTAGCAGGAAGAGTAATGTTATCCATTTTTTAAAATTTCACTCTTGAGTATTATGGAGATAAATAGCTAAATGATGGAGAAATAACTTTCTTTCATAGCAGCAGTTTAAGAGGGGTAAAAAGAGCTCAAACACAGTTATGTTTGATGACATGAGAAAATTCAACCATGAATGAGAATTTCGGTATTTCTACAGGTGCTCTTTTATAAAGAGTACCTTTCTGCATCAACACTAGTAAGGAGAGCTGTGTCCATCTCTAACAGTGCAGGAACTGCATGTGGGTATTAACAAATTTACTTGTAAGTCCAGAAATTTCCAAGTTGCAAAATTACAAAGGAAAAAGAAGTCTCTGTTTTCTTTTGCTACAGGCCCAATGCAAGAGACCATCTATGACTTCTGGAGGATGGTATGGCACGAAAACACCGCAAGCATAATCATGGTGACCAACCTTGTGGAAGTGGGGAGGGTAAGTCGACTATCCACCTACATGTCCATTTGTTCCTTGCTTATTGGTAATATGAAGCAAGGTAAGAGCAAGCTTTTGAAGTGGTATTTTGTGTACTCCAGAAAACATTAACTGCTAGCTCCTCCTACTGCTTGCTGCACTTGCTTATAAATGATCAGTAAACATAGTTGGAATTGCTTTCATTTGTTGCAGTAGCAACAGACAGGGAAGGCACTCAAGATTTAAAAGCAATTGTTGTCTGGCTACATTGAGCACACAGAAACATCTCTTAAGCATGAGTGCTGGGTGCTGCATTAGACATGACTACATTCCCTAATTCAGGAAAATTGACTCTCGAAACAGTGTACAGCATTGATTCAATCCTTATGTTAGAATTATAGCATTTCTTCTTGCTCAGATTTTACTTTTCTAACCTTCAAAATGGAGACCATAATCTGAACCTGGGGTCTTGAATTGCTTTATCTGTTAACTGTTGATGAGTGCTAATTTTATTTAACCAGGAAACTCTTAAGTAGTTATTATCTTGCTAGTGGTATGCCAGTATGCTGTGGATTATTTCCAAAGTGATTTTTAAAAATAGAAAATAAATAGGAAGCAATTGCTTTGTTTGATAGTATGGTCAATTACATGGTTCTGCCCAACTCAATAACCAACCCATTACTTCTTGCAGAAGTTAACGTTGTGAGTTCACCCTCAGCAAAGGCAGCCTAGAGGTCAACCTGTAATTGAAATATTGGGGCAGAAACCATAAAGGGGTTGTTTCTTAAGATTCTTGGCCAGCCCAGTAAAAGAAGGAAATCCTGCCAACTTATGATAATAGGGGTGAACCTGGAGGACATTATACTAAGTGAAATAAGCCACTCACAGAAGGACAAATGCTGCATGATTCCACTTACATGAGTTATCTAAAACAGTCAAATTCACAGAAGCCGAGACCACAATAGTGGTTTCCAAGGGTTTGGAAGAGGAGAAAGGAGGAGTTGATGTTTAACCGTTATAAAGATTCAGTTATGCTAGATGATTTATAGAGATTCCTAGAGATTTGCTGTACAAATAGTGCTTATAGTTAACAATATTGTACTGTGCACCTAATTTCTTAAGAGGGTAGATCTCAAGTTAAGAGCTCTTACCACCTATAGTGGCTTAAGGCATCGGCACTGGCGCTGTCAGTGCTGCAGCCTGGGTTCGATTCCTGGCCAGGGAACGACCCACATACCAAAAAAAAAAAAGCTCTTACCACCAAAAACAATAAACAAACAAACCCATAAAACAAAGGAAACAGGAAACTGTGAGCTTTGGACATGCCTGTTACCTAGATTGTGGTGATGGTATTAAGGATGCATGCATATGTCAAAACTTATCAAATTGTAAACGTTAAACATGCAGGTTTTTGTATATCAATTTTACTACAATATGTTGTCTTCTAAAAAAGAAAATGATTTTTGAGAAGGTATCAGGATGCACAGACCAGGAAAAAGAAAGACAATAAGAAGTCAGATACTTAAAATTCTAGCAAAAATGGCAAACTAAATAACCTAAAAACCCTCCTCCTAAAAAAACTACAAATCTAGGTAAAATGTAAATAAGTATGCTTGTGTATATCACCTGTATATGTAAAAAACATTTAGCTTAGCACTCAAGAAAGTAAATTACAAGACTCCAGAAAAAAAAATAAAGACTAGAAATCAGAGAGAGAGGGCACTGTTCCTGCCCTTCAGGGCTGGGGCAGGGTGATGTGTGTCAGTCATGGAGGGGTGTGGGGAGCCTTCAGTCTTCATGATCTTGGACCTTGAGTTTTAAAGCCCATCAAAAACAGAAGATAACATCTTGAATCTGTGAACTGCTAAGAATTTGAATTGAGACTGCCACATAAAACCTAAGCCTCCATTGGGTAGATACTTGGGCAGATGAGATGGGGGAGGGGTGTGGAAAAGGAATGCCCTCCAAGCACAACAGGGAAATAATAGGAAGGAAGCAAACCGATCTCCACTTAGGATCTGGGTGAGAAAGCACTTCCACTAACCCATGGGTCTAAGTAAAACAACCTAATATAAATCAGAAAATATTTAGAACTGTGAATCATTAAGTACCATTGAGTAAACTTATAGGATGCAAATAAGGTGGTACCTAAAAGGATATATTAGACACACACACACACACTCACTAGGACTGTCCAGAAAGTACACAGCCATGTAATATGGAAAAATAGAGATATTTATGGCTGGATTTTATGTGTGTGTGTGTGTGTGTGTGTATGAATACATATATCTTTAAATGTTGTTATTAAAAAAGAAGCAAGACTAAGCAGCTAATTCAAGAAGATACATGAAGAACAGAGTACAACTAAAAAAAGAAAAGAAGAAACAATAAATAAAAGAACAGAAATTTTAAATAAAAAGCAAAGAAACAATAATAAAAATCACCATAATCAAAAAGGTTTTGTGAAACAACTAATGAAATAGACAAACATCTGGTAATCAGAAGTAAGAGAAAGAAAACCAAAAAGAATCAAGATTTTTATCATAATAGATAATATGAATAACAAACAATAAATTTGAAAATGTAGATTAATTCAATAATTTCCTTAATAAATATGGTTTTCCAAAACTGACTCATAAAGAAATAGAAATTCTGAATAGACAATAATTATTTTTAAAGTGAATTATGGTTAAAAATTGGCCCATGGAAAAGTACCAGTTCCAAATGTACTTATGGGTATGTTCTACCAAACATTCAAGGAATGGATCATTTAAATCTTATAAAAATTATTCTAAGATTGAGAAAACTAAAGACTGCTCCCTCATTTTATTTTATAAGGCTAGTATAACCTTGTTATCAAAACCAGACAAGGACATAACAAGAGGGAAGATTATAGTTAGCACAAATTGAGGAGAGATAAATAGACCAACAGATCAAAATAGAGAGCCCAGATGTTGACTGTAGGCATGTGTGGGGAAATTAGGGGGGAAAGCATGAGCCCTTCCATTGATTGAGCTAGGACATTTGGGTAACCATGTGGACCAAAAAAAGAAATGCTTCCTTCATAAAACACCCAATAATGAATATCAGATAAAGACAAAAATCTAGCAAATAAAGCTTCGAAACTTTTAGAAGAAAATATGAGGGGAAATATTTACAAATTTTGATTTTTGCTTTTATTTTTTAAGAATGCTGTAAGTTCAACACGTTTAAGAAAAGGATGGGGAAATCTGTATTAAAACAAAATTCTCTGTATGCTAGAAGATATAAGTGACAAGACAAGAGGGAGGATGCTATGGGACCCTTATGTCAAGTATAAAAACTACAAAGCAATATTTTGTGTACTGAAAGTATTAAAAACAAGTCAGGTATTTCAGTTCCCTCTGCTAGCAGTCAGTGAGAGCACAGGTGCTGGCCGAGGGCCTGGGGTGGCAGGTGCTTGCTGTATGACTGACCTGAAGGAAGTCACTGAGCCTCTTCACCACCAGCCTTTCACCTGGGAACCTACTTCATCAGTTCCCAGGTGAGTTTCTACATGCAAGGTGGTTAGAGAAGTTCCTGCTTTATTCCAAAGACTTAACAAATATCGGTATTAATATAACCCTTGTCTTTTTACTAATTGCTAAGTTAACTATGAAATAAGTAAGCTCAATACTTTATGTTTTCATGTACTTGGGTTTATTCCCCTGATATATGTGATTAATTCTGAATTCTTCATTCATTTCACAAATATCTGTTGAATGCCTTACATGCAATAAGGAGAAAAAGATACCTGGTCTAGACTGCTCTCTCAGAACTGTACTTTCACAAAAACTATATTCCTTGAAAGTTATTCACCACCTCAGAATTTCACATATTTGCATCAGAGCTCACACTTAAAATAATCCCAAGGTAAATTATTTTGAAAAGTAGAAAATTATGAAAAAATAACCACTACTACTGGATTTTTTAAAATGGCACCTATGTGTTTGTTGCTTAATTAAAAGTCCAGAGTACACTGTTCAGTCTCAGTGACTTAGGAGGTGAGCTATTTTCATCCGATCAACCCTTTTCCTTTAAGGCAAGATGAGGGCAGCGTAGTCTTTGGCTAAAAGGTCAAACAAAGATTGTGCTATAAAATGACTGCAATAAAAAAATACAAACCTTCGTACATTAAAGCCTGCTGTCTCTTGGACGTGGCACGTTTTTCAGGGAGCCAGGTTTCATTTCGAGTTACCTGGCTGTAGAAAAGTAAAAAATAAAAAGACCCTGCAGTCGTGGTCTCTATTCCTTTCACCAGGCATGCGGACCCATCCTGTATAGGTTGGTCACTGTTGATTTCTTTTTTTATGGAAACTATTCCTTCTGACAAATAACCATAGTAATTTCCAGTAAGAGGGTGCATCTAAAGGGGAGACAGTGACTATGGTTCAGGTTTGCTTATAAGTGGAAGCCCATAGGCTTAAAATGAATCAATGATTTTAGATCTAGTAAGCTTATTTAAAAAAAAAAAAATGTTTTTGTCCACATCCTTACCAGGTTTGTGGGGATGTGGTAAGCTCTGAGGAGTCCTCTCCCCGTTACCATCAGCCCCTTTGATGGGTCTGTCTGCAATTAGTAATGATTTTAATGGCATCTGTCCTTGTAATGTCGGGCATGATTTGGGGGTTTTGACAAGAGGTCACATTTCCTCCAGGACAAGGCACCGACTTACTCCAGGCCGTTTTTCATTGTTAATCCTGCATGTTTGCCTAGAGCCAACTTCCCCATTTTCCTTGCTTAAAAAAAGCAACAACAAACCACTGAAGAAATCAAAATGACATGGTTTTTGAGGGCAACAACTATCTACTTGCATGTTTACTGCACGTTGTGTGTCCTTCATGAATTAGACATGAGTGAGGCGGATGCCCGTTTGTTTACAGGGACGGGCTGCCCGTTCATTAAGTCAGAACTGGGAACCCGCTTCCCCCCGATTTTTGCCCTGAAGCACTGTGCATCAGGCGGCTGTAATTGCCCGGTGTTGGAGCCACTGGGAGCCCTTCCCTGTCGCAGCACCTGGTACAAAAGACACAGACACTGCACTTCCCTCCAGCGGGGTCCCCACAACATCTGCCAGGACCTGTCATTATCTAAGACTTCCTTGTCACCACCGAGCATCCCCTTTCAACCCATGTGTTCTGGGAAGGGACCCTTGTCAGTTTGCCTGGCACCTGCCGACAGCTGCACACCTGGCATTTAAATTACCCTGGAATGTGTTGTGATTGTACTCCCTCTTTAATGAACCCTCCTGAGGGACATTTAGCTTCTCATCCAGTCGCCTGTTTCCCAGGCATTCCCATTTACACCGTTTGTGTGGAGATTCGCTCTGTTGTGTTGTTGTGCTCATCCATCTGCCAAAAATCTTACAACCAAATCTGCAGGACTCCCAGAGGAGACTTTTGCACTAGTAATTTAAGCTAATGATTTCTAAACATATTTAGTCAGTTTTATGAAGACCTCATTAAAACGTGACTGTGTATTAAAAATCCAAATGAGAACTCATAGTCATGTCGGAAAATTATTGTGGACTTGCTCTGAACAGTTCTGGTAACAGGTGACAAAGTGTTTTGGAGCTAAGAGAAGTAGGGACCATGATGTTCATCTCTATCAATATAGAGGATGGGAGGGGACCACCTAAATGGATGCTTTACAGATCATCTACCCAACAAGGTTGACCTATAAGTCCTTTCACAACATTGGTCACTAGAAGAATAATGAAAGCAAAATGAAATCTAGACATCAGAATTAACTTTCTAATTCACATGCAAGGAAGGTATATTAAGATTTCAGGTGCCCCTGTCACATTCAAAAGCCACCAGATCTAGGATCAATGGAAGAAGCAAGAGAGAGCAAGGTTGTCCTTTGTAAAATTGTATAATTGTAATAATATTGCTTGACAGTAAGAATAATAGATAATTCCTAACAGTACACAGTAATAATTATAATATTTTTGGCAAAATCTCTCGAGTTGTTCCAAAACATCAAAGTCATGCATGAAAGGGAAGAGACAAATTCTGGGCTGCAATTTTTCTCTCTTGAATTCTCAACAGTTACCTCTCATAGATCTGTTTTAATGAACTGGGTATTTAAGATGGATATTTTGTGACCTGGGTAATTATAGTCCTAACTTTGACTACATTTATACTGGTTCAACAAACCTTCCTCTCCATTTCAATCTACTACCAACCACTTCAGCAATCATATTAGTGTAGCTGATTCAAGCCTTACCTTCCTTTATAATTTTAAAACAAAACTAGGAAAAAAGGAACTCAGCACTGTAGCCTGTGACCATTCCTGCCCAGGACTGCCACACTTTATGTCACCTCATCCCAGTCTATCACCCAAGAAATGAGGCGCTAGCTGGTGCCGAGGCAGGGGCAGCAGGAAAGTGGCCCTCTGCAGAGCTCTCCATGGCAACTGGCTCTTCCAGAAAAGACTCTTTCACTGCCCCACTGGATCTTTGAGGTTCTCTCTGCCCAAAGATCTCATTTCCCTTCTGTGAAAGGTTAGAAGAAAATCAACCAAAGAGCCTGATTTGTCTTATTCATAAATTAATCTAAAAGTAGGCTTTCTAATCCCTTTTCAGCACAGTGTATACAACATTTAATGATACACTTACTGTGTAACTGGGACTAAGAAATACAAAAATATTTATAATTCACTTGTCCTCAAAGAACACAAAATACGGTACTAGAGAACCATTTGAACAATTAACTATAATGCACATAGGTCAGAACGATGACAGCAGTAGTGAAGGCAGCACTTCTGCCTGAGGGAATCTCAGAGGACTTCCTGGAGAATGTGGTGAAGAGGAGAACCTTAATAAGAGAAAGAACTTTAAATGGCATGACTGAAATAATAACCACTTTAGGAACAACACAGAGAAAGGGCGAGTGGCCTAGTACAGTTGTGTTAGAGAGTTGTTGGGAAAGTATGGTGAGCTCTGAGGCAGGAAAGCTAGTTGAGGCCTTATCTAGGGGGACCTGCAATGCCTTCCCAGGATTAGGCAAAAGTAGACACAGCAAATGGAAGATGTGTTTGCTTGTTGTAATATATTCAGCTGGTGAATCATATGTGTAATTATTGCTGAAAGACAATTCTAGTGGCTACTAACGAAAGGTTTAGAAAGGTTACAGAAGGGCATGGAAACAAGGTAGGGTAGAGCAGGACTCTGGGTGAGAGATCATGTGGGCTGGAGCTGTGCAGTGGCACTGGGAGTTTATGGGAAAACATAATTTGGGGGTTATTGGGGTATGCTGATTAGGGAATAGAACTTGAATATGAACCCAGGTTTCTACCATTATTACTCAGATTGATGTAAAGGCTACTAACCAAGAATGAGTATCCTTTCCCACTCTCCCTCCCCAAAAAAGAAGAGCAGGTCTAAGCAAAAGGCAACATTTTTCATTTTGGACATTCTGAGTTTGAAATGCTGAATGGACAACAATGTGGGACTTTCCAGAAAGCTCGGGAGGAGCTGAAAGCATAGAGACAAACTATGAAGTGGGAATTTCTCCCTTTGTTTACTGAGCATCTACTATGTGCTAGGCTTTGGGATAGACTGGGGATAGTAAGATGAAAAGACCTGGCACATTCTGAAGGATAGAAAGACAGGCAAACAAACAAAACAACTTGCAGTGCCAAGTGATAACCACTGTAACAGAAACATGGAATTCTTGGGAGAGAACAGAGGAAAAGGAAGAGCTAAAGACAGAACATGGGGAAATGTGTATATATAGGGACAGAGAAAGGAAGAACTAGGACTGGAATCTAGAAAAAAAAGAACAAGAGAAATAGGGCAAGAGCTAAGAGACCCCAGAATCATGAGAAGTAAGACAGGATAGAGTTTCAATAAGAAGAAGGTGAACAGTGTGACCATAACTACAGAGAGGTCAGGTACCTGGGACTAGGGAGAGGGAGGGAGGTAAAAGCTCCTACTCTGTGCCAAGCATTCTGTTAAATGATTTAATAAGCCTGATTTCTCTTAATTTTCACAGCTATCCTATGAAACTCATACAAAGATTCCTGTTTTTAAAATTAAGAAATTAAGGCTCAATGAGTTTAAGTTATTTGGCCCAAGGCACAAAGCTGGAATTTAAATCTTGACCTGTCTAGTTCCATAGCCCAGGCTCTCTCCGCAATTCCTGTGCCTTCCTGTTAACACCTGAGAGGTTCACTGGTGTGATAGAGCCATGAACCCAATGCCAATGGAATAGTGAGTGGCTGCATGACTAGTAAAGACAATCATGTGTGCTTGTTCTTGGAGAAGTGGGTCAAGGGAAAGAAATGGAGCAGTACCTGGAAAGGAAGCAGGGTCAAGATGTGATCACAGTGGTTGGGGTGAAGGTATATGTGTGTGTACAGGGCGGGTGTTAACAGAGTGGACATAAGCATAATTGAGAGTTTGAAAAGAAGGTGCAATTGGAAGTAGAACCTGAAGGTACAGAAAACAAAAGGGAAAGGTGGCAGGAACATCACAGCCAAGGTGGGAGGGGATCCCTTCAGTTAGGAAGCGTACGTTACACCAGTCACGGTGGCTGGGGCTATAAAGGTAAGTTAAACACGTCCCTATCTGCAGGAATGTGGTATCAAACCAGGTGATGAAATTCTATAACCAAGGTTTCACAGAGGGCTATGGGAGTTCATAAAAGAGGCACCTCCTCAGCCTGGGAGTTGAGTTTAGAGGGCTTCGTCAATGAATTTCTCAGAAGAAGTGGTACATAGGGCTGAGGATGGAGGAACAAATAGGATTTAATAAGCAAAGAAGGGAAGGAAGGGCGTACCAGGCCGACAACCATGGGACCCTAAGGGACACTGCAGATGTGTTCAAAACGAACATGGAGGGAGGGGGAAGTCTGGAGAGCATTGAGGCTTTGGCACAGAGAACTAGATATGCACATGAGGAATTAGGCTTCATCTGGTGACCAGCAGGAGCTGGCTCTTTTTTTTTTTAATTCATTTTTATTGTTAGACTTATTGGGGTGACATCTGTTAGCAAGGATTACATAGAATTCAGGCATACAGTTCTACAGTGCATTGTCAACTTGTTGTATAATAAGTTCACCACCTAATGTGACTTCTCTTTCCATCACCTTATATTTAGCTTCCCCTTCTCCTCTCCCACCCCCTCCCCTTTCTCCCCTCCCTGACCCACTCGTCCCCAAATAAACATTAAACTAT
>PVJL010017074.1:0-19224 GCA_004026885.1 Lyroderma lyra | reverse complement strand
CCATCTATCTGTTGCGTTATGTGTTCACCACCCAGTGTGAATTCTCTTTCCATCACCTGTATTTGGCTCCCCACCTCCTCTCCCATCCCCTTCCTCTTCTCCCACCCCCTGTCTCTTTGCCCCCAGATAACCCTTAAACTATTGGTTGTGTCCATGAGTTTTTTAGTTTGTGTGTTATTTGTTTGCTGCTGTCAGTTTTGTATTCTGCATAGGAGTGAAGTCATATGGTTCTTGTTTTTTTTTTTTCCCTCTGGCTTATTTCACTAAGCATGATGACCTCCAGGTCCATCCATTTTGTCGCAAATGGCAATATTTCATCTTTTCTTACAACTGAGTAATATTCCATTGTGTATATGTACCACAGCTTCTTTATCCAGTCATCTGTCGCAGGGCACTTTGGTTGTTTCCATGTTTTGGCCACTGTGAACAGCGCTGCGATGAACATTGGGGTACATAAGTCTTTGCGGACAAAGGTTTTCAAGTTCTTTGGGTAGATCCCCAGAAGGGGGATTGCTGGGTCATATGGAAGCTCCATTCCCAATTTTCTGAGGAACCCCCACACTGCCTTCCACAGTGGTTGTACCAGTTTGCACTCCCACCAGCAGTGTACCAGAGTTCCTTTTTCTCCACATCCTCTCCAGCACGTGTTATTCCTTGTCTTGTTGATAATAGCCATTCTCACAGGTGTGAGGTGGTATCTCATTGTGGTTTTGATTTGCATTTCCCTGATAGCTAATGAGGATGAGCATTTTTTCATATGTCTTCTGGCCATTAGAATTTAAGTTTCTTAACTCCTATTATAGTGTTATTTCTAACGTTGCGTCCTCTTGTTACATAAGAGATATTTTACATCCTAATTTTATTAGGATTGTATTTTCAAAGTTTAATTATATGAGGGAAAAGAAAATGAATGCTAATGAAAACCATGATAATATAATTAATAAATTGAATGTTTTGAGTTCAAGTATATTATATTTTACTTGTTAATATACTTGCACAAGAGTTGAATTTTAAATGTTAAAACTCCAAAATTAATCACTTTTCAGTTACCTGAATATTAGAACTTTATTTCCCAGGTAATATTTTAGTGTTTTGTTTGTGCTTTGGTATTATCTGGAAGGTGATACAGTAATTCTCAGGACATTTGCCCTTTGTAAAAAGAGGGAATGAAGCTAATTAACCTCTGATTTCTTTGCTAAATTTTATTGGTGAGCAGATCAGTCATTTGGCCTTTGTTAAGTAAAATAATGTAGTGAATAAACATGGCCTGGAATCCTCTTTGCATTTTAAATACTGCTACTGAAATATAGCTTGCTGTATGAATGTTACTTGGTTTCCAAGGTTATTAGTTGCTCTATCCTTGAAATAATTCAGTGTGTTACTATTTAACCTACATTGCTGAAATGTAGTGTCAAATCTGTGTTTGATTTAAAGAACCAGTGAACCCCTTCACCAATCTTTATTAAATTCTACTGTTTTAGGTACTCTCTTGAAGTGAGAATTGTATACATGTAAGAAATAGCATAACATACAAAACTATATAGAAAATGTTTCATTTTTCATATAGCCTATTAAAAAATGAATTAGGATTTTTAATTTTGAGGGTTAGCAAGTACATATATATATTTATATTTATATATTACATAATGTACATTACATATGTATGTTATATATAATGAAGAGATATATATTAAAGTTTAGTGAAGTGGACTGCAAAATGAAATCCAGGTGAACTGGACTGTAGAGCCTGAGCTTAGTAACTACACTCTACTGTGTAAGATAAGAACAATTAGAAAGATATGTGCAAGTGTCTGGAAATTTACAGTAGGAAGAGACCTCTTCAGTATAAAGAAATCAAAAAAGATTTCATAAAAAATGGTGGTGTTTCAGTAGGACTTTGGAGAATAAATAGGATTTGAACATATAGATACTAGTGTTAAAAATAGCATCAGATCAATTACATTTTTAATTAAGGGTTTATTGTGCATAACAGAATAGTTCATGATCAGTGAATCTTCAAACTGAAAGTGGAACGAAGCTCAAAGTTGCATTGTTAAAGGACAGCTTACAAAGCAAAATGTTTGAACTTATTTAACTGTTAAAATGATTTGTTTTAACTATGGAGGTTTCCAGATGGCAAGGAATTAGTTAAAAGTGATTATCTTTTATCATTTTAGGAAAATGATTTGTTTCATTCATGATTATTAGAGGCATTTATAAGAAATACAACCTAAATTAAGTTTTCCTTGTGTTGCAGAAGAAGCTGGATTAGGTTTTGCTTCCATGACTTAACTGGTTTTGTATGTGTGGGGGATTCTCAAGCCAGGTCTCCATTTTACTTTACTTTATAATAGTGAAGAAGATTAAACACCAAAGGAATAAGAAATGGGGGACTCCTAGCTAATTGGTTCTTACCTGTTGGAACATGAAATGGAAAGCAAGACAGAATATTAAAACAAAAGTGAGAAACACATTATGAAAGACTTTAAGTATGAAATAATAAAAGGACGTAATAGTTCACTAGTGTAGATACTTTCATTTTACTCCATGAAAGATACTTTTGAAGATTTGGAGAGAAAAATAAAATCTGTCAAATGTGCCTGTGGACTGACTGTTTCAAAATGTGCTCTTTATAACTTCTAGCATTTGGGTATCATTTTGATGCACCTTGGAACAGTTATTACATTGTTTTTTTAATTTTTTTATATCTATCTATCTATCCACCTGTATCTCTGAAAACAATTGTTGGCCCATTCCAAACTCCAATAGATATAAGAATATCCAGCAAGTTCTCAAACTTCTAGGTCTTGGAGAACAGAAGCACAATAAGTATAACATGGTAAAATTTTTCAGTGAATCATATGTCAGTATTTTAAATAGTACCTATAGAATGAATGGACTGTTGGTTAAAGCTACTTAAATGTTAACTTAGTGTGTGTCTCATACCTTAATGCATCCACTTTAATTAGGTCAGCGGTGAGGGAAGTTGTATGTATGTAGCACCGTAGAACTGAACTAGTAACTACATCATTAAGTTGCCTTCTGGACTCTATCTCAAGAAAGGCTGAGTCCTGATACCAGAGTAGTGGATCAAAAACAAAATCATATCTTATCAGTGTTGTCCAGGCACAGGAGATGGGATTGGTAAGCTAGTATAGAAGCTGAGTTGAGATCCTGAAAAACGTATTCATGGTACAGCAAAGCTTGCGTGGGATGAGCAAATAGGAAGTCAGAGATTGTCAAAGAGTTAAGAGACCGTCCATGGTACATGTCTACTAGGTTGGATTCTACACTCTCAATGATGTGCTTTAACATGTAGCTTAGTGTGCTTGAGACTAAGAGCAGGTCTACAGTATGATCAGCCTGCCCACGTATCTTTAGTAAATAGAAAGAAGGAGTGGTTTGGGAGAAGGAGGGGAAAGAGAGAAAGAGGGAAAAGAAGATATGTATATATGTATGTGTGTGTGTGTGTGTGTGTGTGTATAGTATATATATACACATCTAAATACACACACACACATATATATATATATATATGTATGATTTTTCTCATACATTACTTTCTCTTATGACTCTTCACACATTTTTATCCTATTGGTACACTTATTTTCTCCAGACAGGGAAAATGCTTATTCTCCTATTGTGCGTATTGAGTTGGCAACTTTTTAAAGGTTACTGTAATTTTGAAGGAGTAGTTATTTTATTATGTTTTAGTGAAAATGATAAGAATGATTTTCAAAATTGAACTATATTATTTTGTTTTCTAATGAATAATATTTGGGAAATAATCAATAATTGTATGTTTGTGATATATTTTATTACCCATTAGATGATAACTTTTAATTGTCATGAGTGTAATTTTACTTAAGGTTTTCATCTATCTCACTTATTCCATTTGGGGAAGAATATTTGTGTGTAAGGGATACAACAGAGCAACAATAATATTTTACTTGAATTATTTCTTCTTAATAAGATTGCACATGGGTTTTGAACATAAAATTGGTTCTTGCTACATGTACTTAAACTAACTCTAAATATTTAAACAATTTATATTGGTTTATTCTCTCTTTTTCAAAATTGGCTCTTATTTTCTACTATATAATCTCTCTTTAGAGTCATATTCTTTCATTTAAATATTTTATTAGGTCTCAGTGGCAGAATATATCCCTTAATTACTTAATTCAGTTGAGTGAGATTTGGTTTTATTTTTGGAACACAGGCTTAACAACTTAACATATTTCTTAAACGGCCACAGGTGCTCAACATACTCAAATGATTGAAGAAATGGAGCCCTTTACCTCTGCACTAAAGAAAGTCCCAATTTCGTTGCTCATGTCCTATCAAAGTCATTGCATCACAAAGTTGCTCCCATTTAAGTTAAAATTGTGAGGCACAGATTGTATGTAGTGTATTCAGGGAAGGAATAATTGCTATAAATTACATTTCAAGATAAAAAGAAATTTAGTTGGGCCTTGAAAGATGAGTAGATTTGGAATTGATGTAAGGACAATCTAAAGAACATTTTTTATCCAGGATCTAAGATAGGACCTAGTCAAGTTAACTTCACTAAGAAAATTTTTTATGGATTAATAGCAAAGAACATATGCACACATCATGTATCATTTATATTTGGCTGTTAATTAAATTTATTTGAGTGACATTGGTTAATAAAATTTTATAGGTTCAAGTGTATAATTCTATAATAATCATCTATGTATTTCATCATGTGCTCACCACCCAAAGTCACATCTCTTCTGTCACCATGTATTTGACCCCCTTTACCTTCTTTTACCTGCCCTTCTCCCCCCTTACCATCTGGTAACCACTGGACTGTTATCTATGTCTGTGAGTTTTGTTTGTGTATTTGTCTTGTTCATTTGTTGCTTTCAGTTTTATGTTCAACATACGAGTGCATAGCAGAATAGCTCGAGTCTTCAAACTGAAAGTGGAATTAAGTTCAAATGGCATTGTTATAGGACAGCTTACAAAGAAAAAACTCAGAACTTACTTAACCTTCACAATGATTGGTTTTAACAGTGGTTTCCAGATGGCAAGGAGTTAGGTAAAAGTGATTATCTTATAATATCATGTGGTTCCCAACTTTTTCTGTCTGATTTATTTCACTTCGATTGATAATCTCAAGATTCTTCCATATTGTCCCAAATGGCAGTATTTCATGTTTTCTTATGGCTGAGTAATATTCTGTTGAATATATGTACCACATCTTTATCCATTTATCTACCAAGAGACTATTTATTAAAAGTTATGTTGGTACCTAGTAGGTCTAACAAAGAGGAAGAACCACTTGCTTTTTCTCATGGGTAGAACTAAAAAGCTCTTGGGAAGAAGGCAGTTATGTCTGCCCCCTCTCCTCTGCTCTTGTCCTTCTCTCTTCACTCTTGTTGTCACTGACATCATTTGGTTCTTGTTCTGCTTCTGTCCAAGTGCCTGAAATCTTACTTTCTCTGTTTAATAATTAGCACAAGTAGTCCCAGTGGCTTCCATGGCCCCTGAGCCTCTGTCATTTTCCAGCTCCAAGAATAATTAGTAATTGATTCAGTCTTGGAACATATGACTATCTTGATGAAATTCTTAAGAGAGAGGATCTGATTGATTTGATGATGGATATGGGTGGACACTTCAATAAACTGTGAAGGCACGGGATAGGAGTTTACATGCTGTGAACATGGAAGCAGGGACCCCCTCTCTGTGCAGGAAAGTTATGTATGTGTAGTGGTCAAAGAACTCTCAGATAGGGGGATGTGGACTGAAGAGGCACCCCAAGTGCATCAAATTCAGAGGTAAATCGTAAGAATGGTATGGTATTTATGGAATTGTGAGATGACTGAGCTGTGGAGAGGGAGGACTGGAGTTGGGGAAGAGTAGGAAATTAATATGGTAAGGATAGGTTCAGATTAAGCTGCAAGTTGAAGTTCATAAGAAGGAAGGATCTGACACTAACAGAGTGGATGTTATATATCAAGAGTCTTAGGTGCTTCCATATTGTGTAGGGTGTTGCCTCACCTCTTACTCCATTTACAAGCTCATGGGGGGCTGGTTTTCGTTTTTATTTAATATTGGTGATTTTTTAAATTATAATTTAGTCTGTAGATTCATAAAAGTAACCTTTGACTTTGTCTCAATATATCAGACTAATTTACCAATACTTTAGGACCACCACTCCCCTCCATTTGGATGTTAATTACGTTTCCCGAGCATACTCTTTAGAAGTTTTAAGTTTATACTGTATGATTTTTTTATTAAAAAGTTAATTTATTGCATTGCTCATGTTAACTTGCCTTTTAAACTGTAAATTGAGAGGTCATACATGTTCATTGTAAGGTATTCAAATAATGCAAAACTAAATGTGAAATATAAATGCAAAATGTGAAAGTCACTGGTCTTATCTCTTCCCTGGCCTCCTGATACCACACTCTTCCCATTCTCCTGCATTTCTTATACTTAACCATAGTTTCAGACTTCTTTCTAATACATAGATAGATTGATAGAATCATACATACTCTTACATACATGCATACATATGTATAGTTTTTACATAAAGGAGATCATACTGGATACATAGTTTTGTAACTTAGCCTATTTAACAATGTATCTCTAATATCTTTTTAAGTTAGTACATGTGTCTCTACTTTACTATATTGAACTGTTGCATATTATTCCATAAAATGGATTTAATTTAGCTATCCTCCTATAAGTTCATGCTCAATAAACTTAAGGAATTATACTATTAGTATTAATGCAATAATAAACTTTCTCATATATATTTTATGTATATATAATTATATTTACATATCATGGATTCCAGATTGTAGAATTTTTTAATCAAAGGATAGGTGCTGTTTAAATTTTGATAACAGCCAAGTTCCCTTCCACAAATGCTGTACTAATTTACACTCCTACCAACAGTGTATTACCTGTTTTCTACTTTCTCACCAGTTATAAAATATGTTTTCTTAGCATCTTTTTAGAATGAATCATGATCGTATTTCTAATACCTCAGTGGTATAGATTATATATGTTATAAGAAAGTACTAATGTACATGTTATAATATAAGGACAATATAAAAGAAACTTTATGACCGATGGATGATGAAGTTAATTTTAAAGCCCTAAGGAATGTAATCTCTTTAGTAGAACTTGTTATTCTTTAAAAGGGTATGTTTATTACACCCAACTCATTGAGATAAAAATATACTCTATATTTTCTTCAGCAAAGAAAACATGGCCAATGACTAAAGGTTTTAGAACTTTTATAAATACTTAACATTTTTTCAAGCAATGTATTTGCATGAGAAAAATTAACTCAGAGTTTAAGAATAATTGACTTAGAGGAATAGAAAAGTTCTTTTTATTCTGAACTCAATTATTTTCTTGAGAGGCCTAGAATGGTAGTAAATGTTCTTTCCAGTTGCAAAAGAAAGAATGCATCATTAACCTTCCCTTTATCTTCTTTGTTCAGATGTGGAAGGACCACCATCCACAAGTACAGCCACCATGTCTGTGTGTGTGTGTGTGTGTGTGTGTGATAGATAACAAGTACCAGGAATAGCCTTCTGAACTCCTGGAAATGCATCATTTCTATGGAAGAATCCAGACCTTTCAAGGTTCATTATGTTGGGAGGGGAACATTGCCTCCCATTTATTCATTAGATGGATTCAGAATTTATGGAATCAGAAGGCTCTGACTTCAAACAACCTAATTTATAAGTAATCTATAGAAAACCATTGCCAAGAAATTTGTATTTTAAGTATATTCTTGATGGTTGTAGATTAATCTTGTAGAACTCTGATGCACAGTGCAAAGTTCCAAACACCTAAAATTCCAGAGCAGTACTTTGTGTGCAATAAGCACTTAATTAATCTATTAAATAAAATTTGTTTCACCTCTACCTAGTTTTAAAGGAGAGAAATATTGCCAAATGAGAATGAATCACTGACCAAGTGTTCATAATCATTCTTAAATAAATCTGATTTTTTAAAATAAAAACAGATCTTTTAAGACTGAAGACCATTTATTCTTCTTACTTAGAAAGTTTCCCATTGATACTAGTTATATCTGGAATAAACAAGTATTTCCTATTAGGTTGATGCAAAAGTAATTGTGGTTTTGGAACATGAATTTTAAGTCATTATAACTAGGCTCAAATACATCCATTAGTCATTATAATCAACATGTTTTCGCCAATGAGAAATAAGCTTGTTTATTCCTGTAGCATAAAAATCTGTGCTTTCAGTTTCAATGAACTCTTAGAAAGCATTTTCTACATCCTACTGGTTGTGGAAGAATTTTCCCTCCACAAAGTGTTCTAGATGTTTGAAGAAGTGCTAGTTGATTGGGGAAAGGTCAGGTGAACATGGCAGATGAGGAAAACATCGTAACCCAATTAGTTGAAATTTTGAAGTGTTGTTTGTGCAATGTGCAAACGAGCATTGTCATGGAGAAGAATTGGGCCCTTTCTGTTGACCAATGCTGGCTACAGAAATTGAAGTGTTCAGTGGATCTTATCAATATGCTGAGTATACTTCTCAGATGTCATGATTTCACCAGGGTCTAGAGAGCTGTAGTGGATCAGACTGGCAGCAGACCACCAAACAGTGACCATGACTTTTTTGGTGCAAGTTTGGCTTTGGGAAGTGCTTTGCAGCTACTTCTTGGTCCAACCACTGAGCTGGTAATTGCTGGTTGTATAAAATCCACTTTTTGTTGCATATCACAATCCAATTGAGAAATAGTTCATTATTGTTGCATAGAATAAGAGAAGATGACACTTCAAAATGGAGATTTATTCTTTATTTCTGGTCAGCTCATGGTGCCCCCACTTATCAATGGTGCACCCACTTATCAAGCTTTTTCACCTTTCCAGTTTGCGTTAAATGCCGAACAACGATAAAATGGTTGATGTTGAGTTCTTCAGCAACTTCTTCTGTAGTTGTAAGAGGATCAGCTTCGATGATTGTTCTCAGTTGGTCCTTGTCAACTTTTGATGGCCCATCACTATGCTCCTCGTCATCTTCAAGGCTCTTGTCTCCTCTGCAAAACTTCTTGAACCACCACCACACTGTGTGTTTGTTAGCAGTTCCTGGGCCAAATGTGTTGCTAATGTTATGAGTTGTCTCCACTGCTTTATGACCCATTTTGAAGTTGAATAAGAACATCACTCAAGTTTGCTTTTTGTCTAACATTTCCATAATCTAAAATACATATAAAATAAACAGCAAGTAGCAAATCATTACCAAAAGAAAAGTAAGAACTGTTCGTTAAAATGATGTATAACATAACCACATTTATTTAAGAATGTATTCCAATATCAAATGACAAATTTCAACAATGTAAAAACCACACTCATGTTTGTACCAAACTAATCAATTGATGGGTATTCCTTCATAAGAAATGACCTAGATCACAGTCCTCATATAGGAAAAGTAGAGTTCATATCGAATAAGATTGTGGCAAAAGTACATCACTTAGGTTTCCACTGAAATTTAAATAACCATTTATAACAGTATAAGACTGTATGAGGTAAAGCAGAAGGAGGAAGGACACAGAATTCAACTATTTCTAACTGGAATCCAATAAGGGAGTTGTGGTTTTACATCATGGAAAACGTAATCCAATTGAAAACTCTTGAGATAGAAGAGAACAAGTTGTAGAACTCGAGTATGTGCTAAAAATAATTACTGTATATACTGACAAATAATTTTTGTAAGTTGCATAGGAGAGCATAATGATATTAACAGCTGGTTATTGCCTTGACCCACATACAGTATTTGAAATAATGGCATTATATATGTCAAGTGTTACTGATGCTTGTGATGCCTTTAGGTAGCTATTTGCTATTTGCTATGATTCATACTTTTTAGTTGGTTTTCATACTCTTTTGAAATGTTTTTTCTCATTTTGGAATCTATGGATTTTTTTATATTGATATATCAAATATAAGTGTATTATAAATTAAAACTACTCATTTTCCAAATTTCCATATATCATTTATTAATTATTAGTTTAGTAATACATGCTGTCAAAGTGAGCACTAATTATGAGTTTAAGCTTATGGAAAGAAAACAGTGTTCTATAGTTATAAGCATTGAACTTCATATGGATAGTCTTAAATATTAACTGAAAATATGGATTTACCATGTTTGAAGAAAGCACTCAGTGTGATAAATTCAACTCTTAAATCACAGTTTAATCTGAAGAATTATGTCTGTTGCTTCTTATTCTGCCTAGGTCTTTGCACAAGTATATATTATGATTTCATTATGTACCAGATGCTGTGCTCAGTGCTTGAGGAGCAGAATGAATGATGAGCCCCATCCTCATGGTGTGTACAGACTGGTATGATGCCTAAGGCTTATAGAATAACACTGTCCCTCTGCTTTTTTTTATTGTAATGTTGAATCAAATTGATCTTGGGGGCTGTCATGGATAAAACAATGGTTTGAAAATCATTTGCTTTAGAAAGAAGAGCACAGACTTGGTCTCAGATTGGTCTCAGTTTTGAATATCTAAATCTATCATAAAGGAGACAGGAGGCTTCTGAAACTATGTATTGTGTGAGGGTGCTGAGCAAATAGAGAATATATGACATATTTGACTGGTTAATGTCTAACTTAATGCCAGTCATTAGGCTTTTATTCCTGTTGAAGCTCGAAGTATCAACAAGTTTTACATTTTTGTTCTAATTCAATCCACTTAATCCAAATGCTACTATATGGTCATAGAACATCGTTCTGTAATTTCTTTTGGTTTCTTATCAGCATCCATTTACTAATATTAAAAAAATATATGTTTGGGACTCTTAAATCACTGAGATGTTTTGAGGTAATCTCATATAAATTAAGGCAAAGAAGGACTCATAGAATGCCCAAACACAATTTAATTTATAAATTTTCTCCCAAAATTATGTAGATGAAATTTCTTTTTTGCAAATTATGTATCAATTGTAGTTGGTTTGAAAAGAATTAACTCCTCTAACTTACTATAAGAGAAAAAAATTATATTTTTATTATTTCTGATCAGTTTTTGTATTAGTACAATCTGGGACTGTTCAATGAGAGGAATACATTCTGAAAAATGTCTCATTAGGTGATTTTTGTCATTGTGTGAATATTACAGTGACTTGCACAAACCTAGATGACATAGCCTACTGCTCCTAGGCTCCAAGCCTATACAGCATGTTACTGTACCAAAAACTATGAGATTAAATCAAGCACAGGAGAAAATGTCATCAAGAGACGTGGTAAACATTAGATGTATGACGAGGCTGCTGCTTGTTTAACGTGACATAGCAAACAGTTATATAGCAAACACTTTTTTATAAGTGGAAAGAGTACACTCTAAAATTACAATAAAAAGCATTGTGTAGTAAATACATAAGCAAATGATATAGTCATGTATTATCAGGATCAAGTATTATGTACTGTACATGGTTGTATGTGCTATGCTTTTATATGACTGGCAGCATGGCATGTTTTTTACACCAGCATCACCACAAACGCTAGTAACGCATTGTGCTACAATGTTATGAGGGCTATTTTGTTACTAGAGCCATAGGAATTTTTCAGCCCTGTTGTAATCTTCTGGGCCCACCACTGTGTATGTGACTGTCAGTGACTGAAATGTTGTTATGCAGCACATGACTATCGTTAAAAGTTGTCCATTTTGTTTTCTTTATTTCCAATCTACTAATGTATTTGAACTACAAATTTACTTATTACCCATAATTATTTTTCAGCAGACAGTATTTTAACTCCCTAATATATTCAATGTTGTCATTAGTATATTTTCTATTCCTCGCTTCTTAACCCTTTTTTCCACCGCCTGATTATACTTCTTGACATTTACCTTTTTCCCAGTAAATACATTTAAAGCTACCATTGTTTATCAGATTTAATTGATAGATTATATCCCCTAGCTCTAAAGGAAAGGAAATGAGAATCTTTAGACAACATTCCATTTTTTAATTCCTACTCTTTCCACTTGTGTGGTAGTATTTTCATTCTCTTATACAACAATAATCCTATATTTGTTTTAGCCTCAGTTCTACTGTTGAATAGATTCAATAACCACCGCCAATCTTTTGCCATCTTTTTCCATTCATATCTTGTATGGCTCTAGTAGTTTCAATAAGTGCTCATGGGAAAATATATGTTTGCATAGAAAACATATTAGTATGTTACTTTTTACTCATATGCCATCTTGGCTGAACTCATATTTTCTGTGTGTGTGTGTGTGTGTGTGTGTGTGTGTGTGTGTGTTGAATGAATTTTGTGGGCATTGTTCCATGTCTCCTACACAGTGATCTGAAGTAGTCAGTGGCCAGCTTCATCATATTTCTTCTTAGACTTTGCCCGACTTCTCAAATAGTCTTTTCTTCATTTTTACAGTCAAGTAACTTCATCAGGTTATGTCTCATGGTTGATGATTTCCGTGAGTAATTTTCCTTGAAAATGGCATACCTTTTGAACTTACAGAGTCAAAAGTTTATTTTCTTTAAATTTTCCTTGGATTACATTGTTAAATATTTTCTGATTTCTTTTATTATTATATTTTAGGAACTCCAGTTATTCCCTACTTGTAACAATATAGTATAGGCTTCCCCTGTAAAACTGATGCCGATAGGTTTCTAGAACACTCACCAGGGGAAGCCTATACTACAAGAGGCCCACCCTCCAGAAGATAATTCAGGTTTGTTTTTTTTTTTGGGGGGGGGGTCCTTCCTTCTATGTTGGAGACATGAAATGAAGAAAAGGAGAAGATATAAATGAGAAGAAGGCAGAGAAAAACCGACAAGTCTGTGTGCATGTGCCTGCACGTGCAAGTACGTGTTCATACGTGTGTGTGTCGGTGTTGTTGCACTGCCAGGCAAGGCTGGCCCGGGGAGACATGAGACGGCCTAGTTACGTTTCACTCACACTTGGATTCCCTTGCTGACCAAAGTCAGAATCCTGGGAGTTTCCTTGGATTTTCCCCATTCTCTCACCTTCATTGCGCCACGAACATTAACCTTCAGCTTCTAGCGATTCTTCTCATCTGGGCTTTCCTGTTCATTTCCAGTGTTTGCCTTCAGTTCCTGCCTTCGGGTTTCATCGTTTCCCTAGAGGTTGTTACTATCGCTGTTTTATTTCCTCTTCCCATGTAATCAATTTTAGCACTATTTTTACAGTGATCTTGATGAAATTCAGGTGCACTTTTCTCCAAGTTAAGCTTACTAGTGGCTCCCTACTGTCTATACTATACGTACCTTCCCACGGTATGTGACCTGTCTCTGGGTTCTTTTTGACCATCTCTCACATACTTTCTATGCCTCAGCCATACACAATCACATGTGTTAAAATTCTGTTTCTTATATTTGTTCTTTCTTTGATCCATACCTTTTCTTTTTTGTTTTATTATTAGATTTATTAGGGTGACATCTGTTAGCAAGAATTGCATAGGTTCCAGGTGTACGATTCTACAGTGCATTGTCACCTTGTTGTGTAATAAGTTCACCACCCAGTGTGAGTTCTCTTTTCCACCTTATATTTAGCTCCCCCTCCCTACTCTCCCATCCCCTCCCCACCTGTCCCCAAATAAACATTAAACTATTGATTGTGTCCATGGGTTTTTTTGTTTGTTCATTTTTTTCTTTGTTGCTTTCAGTTTTCTATTCTGCATATGAGTGAAGTCATACAGTTTTTTTATTTTTTCTGTCTGGCTTATTTCACTAAGCATGATGATCTCCAGGTCCTTTTCAAATGATGTTTACCTTTGCCTCCTCCTCACCACAGCCTCAGTTCTTATTTCTTCAAGACTCAGCTTTAGCAGCATTGGGAAACTTCTCTTTATGTTGGGAATATATGTCCATCCCCCTCCCTCCACCATTAAGTACATCCAATCTAGGGACGATGATGCTCTTCTTGTCCTATTTAATACCCTCTGTGTATCTCAGCGCATATTTGAACTCATTCCTTAAGCAAGTACTTACTATCAGTACTGTGGAATCACTCAACTGAGTCCTTTACAAGCTAGCATCTCCCATAGTGCCTTGTAGTGATAGACAAATGGTAAATGCTCATTGAATGAATGAAGTAGGGGTTAATAAATGCTTATATTTACTCATGTGATATGTGTAACATGCCAATATTAATATTTATTAGCCATTTCATGTCTGATGGTGGATGCCTGTGACATAGCAAGCCTAAGGTCCTCCAGAAATAAACCACATACTGTATTTCTCTTGAACTATGCCTACTTCATCTCAGAATATTTTCTTTATATTAAGTCCATTGAATTTACATGACTGAGAAGAACAATCTGGCCTTTGTATTCTGTAGTTAGAAAGATGAATTATTTTAGGTTAAGAATTGATACATGTTCCTGTGTTCTCCTAATGGGAAATTCAAACAGCAAGAATTAGACCATCAAGTTCATGGGGCAGTATTAAGTACAACATCGAGAGGGCTTGCTGAAAGGAGGACAGAGAAGGGATGAAGTATTCAGAAACCAGATTTTGCCTGCTTTGCTATTTTTCCAAAATATTTACTCTCTGTGTGAAAGTCTCATACATTTATCATCTTCCTGCTTGTTCTGTTCCTAATTGACATAGATGCCCAAAGCTCAATATTAATATACAATGATTAAAGACTCACTAATTAAAATCAGAATTTATAAGAGTTATAAAGAAAAAGCTTAGAGCAGTGATGAAATAGAGCAGGAGAGCATAATAGCATTTGAAGGGAGGTAGAGTTTGAATCATCCCAGTCTCTGTGGGTTAAGAGGCCTGTCTGGTTAGGTCACAATGCATGTCATGTGGTCTGCCCTAAAAACATTACATGGATAAATGAATAGAATGCAAGTTTTAAAGCCATGATGCTTAAATGCAGGATTTCTTAGCGCCATGCTTTTGTACAGTAGAGGTAATGGAGTTTTCTTATACTTTGCTCTTCAACTGCCTCCTTCCCCAAACCCTGAATTTAGCCATATTCATTGTATTTAACACATCTTATGCAATTGCCTATTTCCTTTTCTGTTTTCCTTACTAGATTATAAACTTCTTGAGAATATTGACAGTCTTTATTCATACTTATATTTCTGCCACCTAGCAATGTACCTAATACAATAAATTGGTTTTGTATGAATGAATGAAGCAACTACCCTTCTCTACTATTCATGGCACCTCTGAAGTTTTCTGAATCTCTGTCTTACTTTTGTTGAACGTGATTATGTGTGTGCATGCACATACTATATTTTTTCTGTTATTTTGTTATATATGGCTAAAAGTGTATACTAGACTGACTATTGGGGAATAATTTGTTATTAAATAGAATTAGTTGTTTACCTTAGATGGAGGATGGAGGGGATGATTAGCATTTCCTTTATATATTTTTGTATTGTTTTATGTAGCTATCACGGCATGTCTTATTTTTGCAAAAGATAAAAAAATACACATGCATAATATACACACACACACAACAGAAATTATGGAATAGAGAAGCAGAGAATGGGGATAAGAAATAAAATGCTTGTGCTTTGAGCTACCCTTTCGCCTGTATGCCTTAGGATCACTAACAACTCCACCACACACATTTCTCTAAGGGAGACCAGAACCTGCGCTCTGGTTCACTTTTCTCTCTGGAGATATGAGACTGGAATTACTTGTTGGTGCCATTGCAAGCAAGGTTATGTAGATGATATGGATAAAAGTAGATTGAAAATAAGAATACTGAATGAGAAGTAATCTCACTTAACAAACAGTTCTTTGAGCCATCTCATCCACTACCTTGTACTGTTGGTTCTCAAATTTCTGTTTTCATGAACTCCAGGTCCCATATGCAGTGGATTAGTAAAGATATTCCTTTGAATATTTCACAGGAACTTTGTATTATTTGCAATGTTACTGTCTCCCTCCTACTTTTCTCTCTCATCCAGATCTGTTTCTTGACCTTCTCTAGCTCTAGATCATTCTTCACTCTTGCTTCTTCTCCCTCCACCTTCTAAATATTCAGTTGGTCCTTCTCAAACCACCCCCTTCCTCTAGTGTTAACCACCTTTGTCCTAAGACATAAGTCCTTCCCTTAGCCTTTCTCATCTGGACTAGGGTGCTGACCCCTAATTATGGACTCCCTGCAGCCACTCCTGTAGTAAAAATTGTTGCAACATATAGTGAGATCATATGGTATTTGTCTTTCTCAGTCTGACTAATGTCACATAACATGATATCTTCTAGTTCCATCCATAGCTTGTACCAAAGCTTCTTTATCTAATCATTATTGATGGATATTTAGGTTGTTTTCATATCTTGGTAATTATGAATAATGCTGCTATGGTCTCACTTACATGTGGAATCTAAAGAACAGAATAAAGGACCAATACAAACAGAATAAAAACAAAAACAAAAACTCAATTAAAAAATGGGCAGATCACTATGCTACGTGAAATAAGACAGAAAAAACCAAGAACTACATGATTACACTCATATGTAGAACATAAAATTGAAAAAAACAAACAAAACTCAAGGACACAGTCAATAATTTAGTAGTTATTTGAGGGTAAGAGGGGAGGGGTGGGGGAGAAGGGATAAGGACACAAATATATTGTGATGAAAAGAGAAGTGACTCTGATAAACACATAATGCAATGCATGGAGAATGTCATGTAGAATTGTGCACCTGGATCCTATGTAATTTTTACTAATCAATGTCACCCCAATAAATTTAACAATAAAAAATATTAACTGCTAAAAAAATTGTTACAACACATCATAACTATATCACTCCCTACTCAAGACAGCTCCAGCTGGATCACCTGCCTGGTCCTTTGTGTGTCCATGTCACCGAATTTCTTTAGTTCCGTCTCCTAGAGCACCATTCTCCCATTCTTCAGTAAGGCAAGAGTTATACCAGACTTTATTTCCTGTAAGAATTCTTCCTTAATCCCATTTGCCAGTCCTTCAGTCCCATTCCCACACCCTTACTCTCTCATTCTGGGCAAATTCCAGTCCTCTTTATTTCCCCAAAGCCTAGCCCTATGTAACTTTGTCAGACACTCACTGTGGGATCAAGGTGAGGTGTTTGTTTCTGCCCCCTACATTGTACCTAGCTGTTCGATAGGTATTTTAATTTCACTGCAGAGAGAATAAGACAGGATCATCAGATACATATCATAATTCAAGTGTAGACAAACAATGTTAAATTATTTGAATTAGTAAAAGGGAAATAAAACTTGTTGGTAACTAAGGAATTAATGATTCCAATACTTGATGGTAATTAAATATAATCAGATGATAAGACTGGGGAGTTATTTTGTCAGCTAGAGATAAGGTGGAAGAAAACATTATTTGTTTTTTCAGTGAAATAAACACATGAATATAGGCATATGAGTATATATATGTGTACGTACTATACATGTATATTTATACAGAGAGAGAATATATTTATATTTATATATTTATATTTATACACAGTCTATTTCCTATTGGTTCTGTTTCTCTGAAGAACTGTATCACAGATTTATAATGCTTTCTTAATTTTATAGGTGGTATAATTTACTGAAAGGTTTTTAGTAGAGAAATTATTAATAACCCTATGTAATGTTATTTGAAATAAAACTATTAAAATTCATACTTCTTTTTCTGTAGGTGGAGGAAAGAGAGAGGGAGAGGGGGGAGAGAGATAGAGAAAGAGAGAGGCAGAACAGGTGATATTTCCCCCATTCCCTCTATGCTCCCTCTGTTTCTCTGTTGCAAATACTGATGAAGCAGTAACTATGGATTAAAGTAATTTAAAGACTACCACAAAGTTTTAAGCAATACAGCTGACCAGCATCCTACATTGCACCAAAGATATATAGCTATTTTTCCAAGGGAAGGAAGCAGATTCAAATAAAGGAAGACAGACCTCTAAGGTCACAAAATCATCTGATGGGAAAACCAGAAATAGAACTGCCTCTCCCTATATCTTCAGTTGGAAAAACTCTTCCCAATTTATTTATATTTATATGATATATATATATATATGATAGGTATATATATTATATATATATAATATATGTCATATACATACACAGAGGGTTGCAAACAAATGTATATACATTTTAAGAAAGGAAAAAACTATATTAAGATTATAACACTCAATATATACCAATAACAAAACATGAATACAAGTCACGTTTGACTTCTACAATTAACTAGAGAAGCTCAAAGTGGTTGCCATCAGTGTCTAGACACTTCTGATTATGGTGAACTACTGCTTGAGCAACATTGACCAGTGTCCACTTGCACTGTGCATGCCATCTCAGTTTCTGCCTGAAGTACCACCAGTGTAGCCAGTTTTCTATGCTACACCACGTCCTTTAAGGTCCCCCATAGGTAGTAGTCAAGGAGTGTTAAATCAGGACAATGTGGAGGAAACTCAAACAACGTTCTCAAATTTCAAATACCACTTCAAAATTGTCTTAAGCTCCTCAAAAAACAACCATGCTTCTACCATTTATTTTTACTGTCCTTTCTGTCATATGGTGACACTAACATTCATTTGACTAACACTGTCTTTTTGAGCAAAGGTCATACCACACATTGCTACCATGATCGATTCAACTTCAAAAAGTGATGACATCTCTTAAAATGTGTATACTTGTTTTGTCCCCCCATAGATATAACCTCTCTGTTTATATATCTATCATCTATCTATCTATCTATCTATCTATCTATCTATCTATGATCTATCTATCCATCCATCCAGATTTATTTTAAACATGTGTCTCACAATCGTGGGGGCTAGAAAGTCCAAAATCTACCAGGCAGGACAGCAGTCTAGAGACTTAGGGAAGAGTTAATGTTGCAGTTTGAGTTCAAAGGCCGTTTGTTGGTGAAATTTCATCTTCCTGAGTGAGGTCAGTCTTTTCCTTAAGGCTTTCAACTGATTAGATGAGGCCGATCTACGTGATTGGGAGAGAATCTGCATGTATGTTGATCTCATTTAAAAATACCTTCATATCAACATCTACACATATTTACCCACATATCTAGGTACTTGTGGCCTCTCCAGTTGATACATAAAATTAACCCTCACAATATCTATACCCCAAATTAAATACCATTGGCCAAATTGGAAGTGAAATTGTGATGAGTAGGGGAGAAAACTTTATTATAAAATTCTTAAAATTTCAGAACAAAAATTTAACCAATATGGTGACTCTAATTTACCATCGTTAAAACTATATCTT
>PVJL010017073.1:0-19231 GCA_004026885.1 Lyroderma lyra | reverse complement strand
AAGCTAAATATAAGGGGATGGAAAGAGGGGTCACATTAGGTGGTGAACTTATTATGCATCCAGTTGACAATGCACTGTGGAATTGTATGCCTGAAACCTATGTAATCCTTGCTAACAGATGTCACCCCAATAAGTCTAACAATAAAAATGAATTAAAAAAAAAAAAGGCAAGGGAAGTAAAAGCCAATATAAATGAATGGTACTATATCAAACTAAAAAGCTTCTGCACAGTAAAAGAAATCATCAACAAAGCAAAACAATATCCAGCTGAATGGGAGAAAATATTTGCAAACAACACATCAGATAAGGGTCTAATATATAAAATATATAAAGAACTAATACAACTTAACAACAACAACAACAAAAAAAACAATTGACACGATTAAAATCTGGGCAGAAGAACTAAACAGATACTTCTCCCACAAAGAAATACAAATGGCCAAACTAACAACCCGTGGACACAATCTATAGTTTAATGTTTATCTGGGAACAAGTGGGGAATGGATTGGGGAAGCAGAAGAGGGTGAGAGAGGAGGGAGGGGAAGCTAAATATATGCTGATAGAAAGAGAACTCAAAGTAGGTGGTGAAGTTTTTATACAACACGTTGACAATTCATTATAGAATTGTACACCTGGAACCCATATAATACTTGCTAACAAATATCACACAAATAAGTTTAACAATAAAAGATAAAAAGGGAAATCACACAATAACACAGAACGTCGTAAGAGCTTCAAAGAGCAAAAAATATCTCATTTAAAAAATATTAACTTTAGCATGGATGTTAAGCCAGATTTGACGGTAAAGTTTTAAAACTAATTAGAATTGTAAATCAATTTTGATCGTGGAGTATTAAATACATACATTTCAAAGCTTTCTGTTATTTTTTATTACATTATATATTGGTGAAAATTACTTTAATAAAAATAATTCTCTTGTAAATATATAATAGTATTTTTTTCCGAATTTTGTAACCTAACCCAATACTTCATTCTACTTCTCTGTTTCCTATAACACAGTTTTATATAACACAACATTTTTAGGACCCCGACAGCTGTGTTATATGGAGGTTACTTGTATTTTTTTTATCTTGGGTTCACTGAATATTTTTGCATCTGGATCTCAAATTTTAGCGTTTTAACTCGTCCTGTCTATTAGTCAACAAAGAGGTCTTTTACGGAACCTGTAGAACCTTCCCTTAAGCTCAATTCCTCCTTTCAGCAGCTTCAAATGTCCCTTAACTATGGTCCCACTCTCACCCTGTTGGATATTAAGTTCCCTTTCAACCTTGACACTGATAAAAGAAATGGTAAGACCATAGGGTTGCTGGAACTGAGAGTTGGAACATCCATATATGCTGATGCATATTTATCCAAACAACTAGACTCCACTGTCTGTGGCTGACCTTCATGCCTGAGGGCCCTGGATGCATTGGCTTTTTAAATAGAGAGCCACACACTTACATTTCCCCAACACATTGCTGTATATTCTCTCCACAATTTGTTAGACCTTTTCACCCACAAGGCTCTACAATCCCTGTCCTCAGTCAGAACCCAACAATTACACCTCTTTATTGAATAACCTCACATTAGACTATAAAACTACCTTTCTCTCAACCCAGTCTTTCCTCTACCTGCCCTAGACCAATCTCTCACAAATTCCTGTACTGAGATCTTTGAGTTCAAAAGACCCCATTTCCCTAACATCACCTACCAACCCCTTTCCCCTGCAATACACACTGGGTTCATAGATGGTAGCTATTTTTCACTTGAGGAAAAAAGACACACAGAATATTTTGTTGTCTCTTCTCATTATGTTGTTGAATCTCATCCACTCCCACTTGGCATGATGTCTCAAAAGGCTGAACTCATTGTCTTAACAAAAGTCTTCACTTTGGTAACTAATCTTGAAGTAAATATATACACTGGTTTGAAATATGCCTTTTACAAAATACATAAGCATGCCTCCATCTGGCAACAATGGGGATTACTCTTTATTGAAGAATCACCTATAACTAATGGATCTCTAATTCACTGATTATTATTAGTGGCCCAGAGGCCCGAGACAGCAGCAATTATACATGGCTGGAGGCATTAGACAGAAGAGGACACTTTTAATTACGGCAATAATTTTGTGTACAGGGAAGGCAGGGCTGTAGCATTTCACCTTGTCCAAGTCTGCCAGCTGGTCCTGCTCCCTCGCCTGAAGGTAACTTATGCTTCAGAGGAGCGGCCATCTCTCATAACATTGGGGTTTAAATCTGAAGGCTTCTGGGTGCTTCTAAAAAGGATGATATTTCTTGCCCAAAGCTGAACGTCATTCCATCCTCCAATCCACCAACAAGTCTTTTCGTGTAGGCCATAAACCTTTAATACAGCTTCTAAAACCCCTTACTTTTGGCTCCAATTTCTCCACAAACCTACAAAAATATTACTTGTGACTGTCCCATTGACTACTTTGTTTCTCACCATAGATATATCCACCTACCTTCCCCACACACCAAGGTACAGGACATGTACCCAGTCAGCATTGGAAAGTTGAGTTTACTCACATGTCTCCAAATGAAAAAATATTAAATATTTGTTTACTCTTGTAGATACTTTCAAAGTGTTTGAGGAACCAATTCTTAGCATATGTGAAAGTTACTCCATAGTCATTGAGGATCCAAGACATTACCCCTAAATTTGGAGTGCCAATTTTCATAAAATTAGATAATAAACATGTTTTTGTTTCTAAGCAAATCTCTAAACAGACCAGCAAAGATAGCCCAAGCAAACCACTAACATAGTCAGACAAAAAGATCTCCAGCACATTGGAATTCCAACAAGCACAGAGAACACTAATAGAACCACCAAATGACCAGCATAGGGTTTCGTGGTGAACCGCAAACCTGATCATCACAGGGAGACACAGCAGATCCCCAACCTGACTGGAACAGAACCCTTAATGTAGACCTTCATCATGACCAGAACAGACATCCCAGGAACACATGAACCACAAGTGAGACACCAGTAGATCCTGAACATGACAAGAAGAGACTTTATACAAATTCCAAGTGTGACTGAAAACAGAGACCTGCTGCAAACTCCTCATGTGACCAGCACAGAGTCCCAAGGAGACAACCAATTTGACCTCCAACATAACCAGAATACCTTTTTGAGCTAGGCTGAGTAGCTCAAAAACTTCCAAGAAACCAAAAAACTCACCAGCAAAGAGAACCCAGGCAGATCCCCACCCTGACAAGCAGAAAGACCCCTGAAAGCCCTAAAATGACATACCATAGACACCCCAGGACCTCCACCATTCTTACCAACACAATTACCTCAGCCGACCTCTAACATTGCCAGCACAGAAACCCAAGAGAGACACCCAAGGTCAATAGGACAGAGACCCCAGGATGACTCTAATTATGACAAGTGCACAGACTACCTGCAGATCCCCAATATGACAAGCACAGAGAAGTCAGGAGGAAACACAACATGACCAGCACAACAACACCAGTAGAAACTCAACTGGATGAGCAAAAACACACGTGATGGATTCGCAACCTTAACTGCCTACAGAGCCCAAGAAGACTATAACCTAACCAAAACTGAATCCTCAGGCAGATATTTCTGTGGCCAGCACAAAGATCTAACAAACATGACCTGGAGATAGACCAAAAGCTACCCACAACACACTTTGAGTATAGAAATGCTCAGGAAGACAATCAAACTGACCAGTAGAGAGATACTGAGGTGATGTCCAATCTGATTCCCACAGAAACCACTGGTCAATCCTGACCTGACTGGGAACACTGACCTCTAGACTCTCTGTAACCTGGCCATCAGTGAGTACCAGGCACAAACTTAACCTCATAATCTCAGAGACTCTAGCACACCAGGAACCTGAGATGAAAAGAGACCCATGTTAACAGTCAACCTAACCAGCACAGTACGCTACCATTTCCCCAACATCACCAGCAGAGATCCAACCTGAACCCCAACCTGATCAGCATAGTGACTCCTAGCCGACCCACAAGCAGTGCAGCAGAGAACCTGGGCAGACTTCCAATGAGCAACAGAGAAACCCCTAGCATACCAATAATATGACAGGTCAAATAAATCCCAGGTATCCCTTACTGTGACCATCAGAGAGATCCGTGGAAGACACCCAACCTGACCAACACAGAGACCCCCAGCAGACCTCAAACATAACCAGAACAGAGAAACCAAGCAAAGAACCCTGTGACATACAGAGAAACTGCCACAGATCCCCAATCTGATCAGCACAGATTCCCCAGACAAACAGCAATTCTGACTGGTAGAGATACCACTTGAAGTATCCGAACCTGATGATTACAGAGACCCCTAGTAATCTGCCAAACTGAGCCATAAGAAATCACCAGAAGAACCCCAACCTGATCAGAGGAGTACCCAGAAGTCTCCAAACTTGAGCACCGGGAAGATCAAAGCAAACTTTAACGTGACCATCTCAGAGATGTGAGACAGTTCCAAATCATTACTTGGAACACAGAAAACTAGAAGACCCCAGACATGACCAGCACAAAAAACAATGGAAGGTCCAGAACAAGACTAGCACTGAGAAAAGGGCAGATTCTCAATATGGTCAGGGACATAAATACCAGGAAAAGCTTCAACTGCCCGGCAGACCTCAAAACTGACCAGCACAAAGACACCAAGGAATCTCCAAACTGACCAGGAGAGAAATGCCATGTGGATCTCAATATTGACCAGCACAGAGACCCTGGGAAGACATTCAAACTCATGAACACAGAGGCCCCAGGCAGACCTTCCACCTGAGCAGCACAAAGACCACCAGAACACCCTAAATCTCACCAGAACAGAGAACGCCAGCAGGACGTTAAACTAATCAGCACAGAAACTTCCAGAAGACCTGAACCTAACCAGTGCAGAGACTCTGAGCAGAACCCTAACCAGCCCAGCAGAGAGATCCCTGACTGATCTCAACCTGACCAGAACAGAGATTCAAAACCAGCTTCAAACTTGACCAACACAGAGTCCTCAGGAAGAAACTCAACATGACTAGTACAGGTTGAAATGAAGACCTGCAACACGACCAGAAAAGTCACCTTCAGAAGACACCCAACTGGACAAGTAAAGTCCCTAAATATACATTAACCTGAGCATGTGAGAGAACCCAGTAAATTTCTAAACAGACCAGAACAAATACCCAAAGAAGACCCCAGACCTGACCCAGCACAAGGATCTGAAAAATGTCCTCATTTCAACCATCACAGAGAACCCAGACAGAACATTCAAATGACCCGCATACAGACTCCTGGCAGGCCCACAAACTAAGCATCCAGAGAGGTCCAGCACATCCCAAACCTGACCATCAAAGGGAGCCCTGCAGAACACCAACCTGCCCAGAACAGAGCTCATAAAGCAGACCTCCATTTTGACCAGTACAGTAAACCCAGGCACAAACAACACCAGCAGAAAAACACAAGCAGACCCCAAATATAACCAGAACAGACTTCAGGCAGATTCCAAATATGAATGAAAGCAGAGACCTCCAGCAGACCCCTAATGTAACAAGCACAGAGTCCCCAGTTAGACAACCAATTGGATTAGCACAGACACCACGTGCAGTCCTCCAACCTGAGCAGCACAAAGACCCCCAGAAGACCCTGAAGATGAGTACCGTACGACCTCCCAGAAGACTTCAAAACTCACCAGCAAAGAGACTCCCAGTAGACTTCAAACCTGACCAGCACAGTGACCCTCAGCAGACCCCAATTTGACCCCCTAGACAAACACCAATTCTGACATGGAATGATGTACCTGAAAGACCCATAACCAGACAAGAACAGAAACCCTCGGTAAACCTCAACCTTACCAGCAAGAAATCACCAGAAGAACCCCAACCTGACAAGGGAGTTCCCAGGACTTCTTCTAGCTTAGCACCCGGAAGATCATACCAGAGCTATAACCTGACAAGCACAGTCATCCCAGTCAGACCCTTATAATTACTGGGCACAGAGACACCCAGAAGATTCGTGACATGACCAGTATCCATACACCTGGCTGGCCCAAAACCAGACCAGAACAGAGACGAAATGAGGACTCTCAACATGACCGGGCATATAAATTTTAGTATGACCGCTAATCTGACCAGCTCAGAGACTCGGGGCAGAAACCCAACATGACAAGCAAACACCCTAAGCAGATTTTAAAACTGACCAGAACAAAGACCCCGGGCAACCTCCAACTTCACCAACCACAGACCTATAATAAATTCCAAGCTGACTGGGTACACGAACCCTGAGCAGATAGCCAAATTGACCAGCACAAAAAAAAACAACAACAAAACAAACATTAAGACCTCGACACTGACAACCACAAACTGCCTAGGCAGATCTCCAAACTCACAACAACCCAGGCCCCAGGAAGATCCCCCAACCAGACCAGCAGGTAGTCTATCGGGAGACCCCAAACTCAATCAGAACAGAGAAACCCATCAGGACCTGAAATTGATCAACACAAAAATTCTCGGAAGACCTCAACCTCACCAGTACAGAAACCCTGATAAGAACCCAAACTTACTCAGCACAGAGACCCCTGACTGATGCTGACCTGATCAAAGCAGAGATCAGCAGCCAACTTCAGAGTTGATTAACACAGAGACCTCACGAATAAACTCATCATGTCAAGCCCAGAGACACATGCAGACCTGAAACCTAAGTACAAAAGAGTCCCCCAGAAGACACTCAACCTGTCAAACACAGTACCCAACAGTACCTTAACCTGAGCGACAAAGAGAACCTAGCAAATCTCTAAACAGACCAAGACAGATATCCCAAGTAGAAACCCTAGCTGACCAGAAAAAACGATCTCTAGCACATCCCTATCACAACCAGCACATAGAACCTTGACAGAACCCCCAAATGACCAGCACAAGAAATTAGTGGGGGTCCCACTTTCACCATCACAGAGAGCCCTAGCAAACCCCAATCTGACTAGAATTGTACCCACAATGCAGACATTCAAGGTGACAGGGACGCAGATGCCAGGTACACTCGACACAAGCAGAGAAACATAAGTAGACACTAAACCTGACCAGTACAGAACTGATGGAGATTTCAAATGTGACTGCAAACAGAGATCCCCAACAGACCCCCCAACCTGCCCAGCATAGAGACCTGCGATGGGTCCCAACCTGACTATTACAGAGAGCACACACTAAGTTCAAACTTGACAAACACAGAGAACGTAGGCAGAAACTCAACATAACAAGCACAGGAACCCCTGCAGACCCGGAACCTGACCAGGAAAGAGACCTCCAGCATACACCCCACATGACAAGCACAATAAACAGAAATCCATTAACCTCATGAGAAGTGGTACCTCAGCAAATCTCCAAACAGACCAGCACTGATACCCCAAGCAAACGCCTAACTTCTCCAGGCAAAACAATCTTCTGCACATCTCAATTTTAACAAGCACTGAGAACCGTAATAGAACCCCCAAATGACCAGCAGACCCCAAACCTGATCATCACAGGGAGGCCCAGCAGACCCGCAGCCTGATCACAACGGAGCCTTTAATGTAGAACTTTATCATGACCAGAACAGACACTCCCGGAACACATGAACCCACAAGGAAGACAACAGCAGATCCTGAACCTGAGCAGAACAGACCTTAGGCAGATTCCAAAAATGATTCAAAATGGTTACCATCTACACACCCCTCACGTGACCAGCACAGAGTCCCCAGGCAAACAACCCATTTGACCAGCAGAGAGACCCTAGGAAAAGCTCCAACATAACCAGCATTAAGACCCCCAGGATACCTGTAGGCTGAGTAGCTCAGAAACGTCCAGGAAACAAGAAAACTCAGCAGCAAAGAGATTCCAGGCAGACACCAACCCTGACAAGCAGAGACACCTCTGAAAGTACCAATTGACATGCTTTAGACACCCTAGGACTACTTCCAATTTTACCAACACAATTCCCCCTGACCGACCCCAAGCCATCCCAGCGCACTTACCCTAGGCAGACACACAAGTTTAATAGCCCAGAGAATCAAGGCTGACTCCAATCCTGAGCAGCACACAGACTACCTGCAGACCCCCAATCGGACCAGCAGAGACGTCAGGAAGAAACACAAGAAGACCAGCACAAAAATACCAGTAGAACATCAAATTGATGAGCAAAAACACACCTGATGGATTCGCAACGTGGACTGCACACAGACCCCAAGAAAACTGCAACCTCAGCAAAACTGAGTCCCAAGGCAGATATTTCTGTGGCCAGCACAAAGATTTAAGGAGACTTCAAAAATGACCAAGATAGAGACCAAAGTCTACTCCCAACACGCTTTGAGCACTGCCATCCCCAGAAGACACCAATTCTGACCAGCACTAAGTTGTCAGGAAGACACCCAACCTGACCAGTAGAGAGACTCTGAGGTGACATCCAATCTGACTCACACAGATTCCACTGGCCAATCCTTACCTGAATGGAAACACAAATGTCTAGACTTCCTGTAATCTGGCCAGCAGACAGTTCCAGGCACAATCTTAACATGATAATCCCAGAGACTCTAGAACACCTGGGACCTGAGATGCAATAAGACCTATTTTGACAGTCAACTTGACTGGCACAGTACCCTACAATTTCCCCAACAATACCAGCAGATCTCCAACCTGACTTTCAACCTGACCAGTACTGAGACTCCCAGCAGACCCATAAATTGTACAGCAGAGAATTTGGGCAGACTTCCAACCTTAGCAGCACAGACACCTCTAGCATACCCTTAACATGACAGGTCACATAAATCCCAGGATCACTACTACCATGACCATCACAGAGTTCCGTGGAAGACACCCAACCTGACCAACACAGAGACCCTCAGCAGACATCAAAAGTAACCAGAACAGAGAACCCAAACTCTGTGACCAAAAGGAAGACCGCAGGAGACCCCAAATCTGATCAGCACAGATTCTGCACACTGACAGCAGTTCTGATGGAAGAGATACAACTTGCAGAATGTGAACCTGATGAGCACAGACAGCTCCAGTAGCCCTCTAACCTGAGCCATAAGAAATCACCAGAAGAACTCCAACCTGACCAGATGAGTATCCAGAAATCCCCAAACTTGAGCACCAGGAAGATCAAAGAAATCATCCAATGCGACCATCTTAGAGACCGGAGGTAGTACCTAATCATTACTTGGAACACAGACATCTAGAAGACCCTGGACATGACCACCACAAAAACCCCTGGCAGGTCCATAACAAGACTATCACTGAGACACAGGGCAGACTCTAAATATGGTCAGGCACATAAATAACAGGGTAACCCTTCAGCTGCCCAGCACAGAGACCAAACGCAGACTCTTATAATGACAAGCACAGAGACCCTGGGCAGACCTCAAAACTGACCAGCACAGAGGCACCAGGGAATCTCCAACCTCACCAATAAAGAGACTCAATGTAAACCCCCATATTATTGTGTACAAATACTTTAAACACAGCCAAATTGACGCTCAGAAAAACACCATGTGGATCTCAATATTGACCAGCACAGGGACCCTAGGCAGAGCTTCAAACTCACGATCACAGAGGCCCCAGACAGACCCTCAACTTGAGCAGCACAAAGGCCACCAGAAGACCATAAATCTAACCAGACCAGAGAACACCAGAATGACATTAAACTAATCAACATGGAAACATCCAGAAGACCCAAACGTGACCAGTGTAAAGACACTTAACAGAACTCTAACCAGCACAGCACAGAGACCCCTGACTGATCCCAACTTGATCAGAACAGAGACCCACAACCAATTTCAAACTTGACCAACACAGAGTCCTCAGGACGAAACTCAACATGCCTAGCATAGGTACAAATGCAGACGTGGCACATGACCAGGAAAGTGACCCTCAGAAGACATCCAGAAGGACAAGTAAAGTACCTAAACATACGTTAACCTGAGGATTGGAGAAAACCCAGTAAATTGTTAAACAGACCAGAACAAATACCCAAAGAAGACCGCTGACCTGAGCAGGCACAAATATTTACAAAACATTCCCATTTCAAACACCACAGAGGACCTGAACAGAACTTTCAAATGACCAGCATAGAGACTCTAAGAAGACCCCCAGTATGAACATCACATAGAGCCCCAGCAGATCCCACAACTGTCTATCACAGAAAACCCCACCAGGCCCCAATCTGACCAGAAGAGAGCACACAAAGCAGATTCCAAATGTGACTAAAAGCAGTTCTTTAATGTGACCAGCAGAAGGACACCAGCAGATCTTGAACCTGACCAGGACAGATTCCAGGTAGATTCCAAAAATGACTGGGAAAATATACCCCAGCATAACCCCAACCTACCAAGCACCAGCACCTCCCATTGAGCCCAACAAATCAGAAAAGAAACCACAAACCAACCTTAAACTTGAACAACACAAACTCAGTTAGAAAATTAACATGACATGTATCTGGAACCTGACCAGATAAGAGACACCCAGCATACATCCGACAAGCACCATACTCAGCAGTCTGCTAACCTGACCAGAATTTCAACCATAGCATATCTCCAAATAGACAAGAACAGATACCCAAAGCAGACTCCTAGTGTACCTGCAGAGACCCCAAGCAATCTCCAACCTCACCAGCACAGAGAACTCAGGGAAACCCACAAACTGAATGCCTACAAAGACCCCCAACCTGACAAGGCACAAATATATTCAGCACATGTCCATTTTAATCAGCACAGAGATCCCTAAAAAAACCAAAAATGGTCAGCATGGAGACTCCTGTTAGACCCCCAATGTGACCATCACAGAGAGCCCCAGCAGACCCCAAAACTGATCATTACAGAGCCTCCAAAGCAAACCTCTAATTTGACCAGAACAGAGAACCCTGGCACACATGAGACCAGCCGAGAGACCAGAGAAGATCCCAAACCTGACTAGGGCAGACCTCAGGCAGATTTCAAATGTGGCAGGGAACAGAGACCCCCAGCAGAACCCCAACATGCCCTGCAAAATGACAACTGACTGATCTCAACTTGACCAGAGAACTGACCACCCACCAACTTTAAACCTGACAAACACAGAGACCTCAGGCAGAAATGCAACATGACATGCACAGGGAACCCTGTAGACCTGAAACCTGACCAGGAAATAATTCCCCAACAGAAATCCAACCTAACAAGCACAGTACCCAGCAATCCATTAACCTGCGGAGAGATCCCAGCAAATCTCCAAACAGACCAGCACAGATATCCAAAGCAGACCCCCAACCTGGCTAGGTGCAAAGACCTCCAGCACATCCCCAAACTCACCAGCACAGATAACCCTGAACAGAACCTCCAAATGACCAGCATAGAGACTCCTAGCAGATCTCCAACATACCATCACAGAGAGTCACACAGACCCCAAAACATTATCATCACAGACAGCCCCAGGAGATTTCCAACCTCACTAGAATAGAGCTCCTAAGTGATACCTCCAACATAACCAGAATAGAGACCGCAGAAACACCTGTGCAGATGCCAAAGCTGGCCAGGACAGTCCCTGGGCCGATTCCAAATGTGACTGGAAACAAAGTCTTCCAGCAGACTCCTAATCTCACGAGCACAGAATCCCCAGGCAGACAACCAATCAGACCACCAGAGAGACCCCATGCAGACTTTCAATATGACCAGCATAGAGACACCCAGAAGACCCATTTGCTGAATAGCACAGAGTTCCCCAGCAGAAACCCAAACTCACCAGCATGGAAACACCCAGGGGACTCTAAACCTGACCAGCACAGAGACCTTGATCCAACCTCCAACCAGAGCAGCACAGAGAACTCTTGCATGCCCAAACCTGTCAAGCACAGAGATCCTAGGCAGAAAACCAACGTAAGCAATGCAGAGATCTGAAGATCGCCAATCTGATCAGCACATAGACCCCTGTGATAAGCACTGAGATGCCAACAAACGTCAAACCTGCCCAGCACAGTTACCCCCAGCAGACCTCCAACCTGACCAGCATTAGGATTTCTGGAATATTTCCAATGTGACCAGCATACAACCCCCTTGCAGACCTTCAAAGTGAAGAGGCACTGAAACCCCAGACAGACCTCTGACCTGACTGGGCACAAAGACACCCAGCAAATGCTCAACATGACCAGCACATTACCCAAGCTGTCTTTCAAAATGACAGGCAGAGCGATTCAACCAGAACCCCACCTTGAACATTGCAGATAGCCCAGACAGATGACCATAGTGATATTAAGGAATGAAGCACATTTTCTAGGATTATTTCAAAAATTTGATCATCTGCTCTCATAAATGTTCATTCAGTTTAATAAAACGTAATTCCAGCTTGACATTAATAACAACCATTAACTGACACTGTCAGTTCTGTTTTGTTTTGTTTTTGTTTTTTTTTTTGTTTTTTTGTTTTTTCATTTTCAGATTTTATTTTATTGGGGTGACATCTGTTAGCAAGGATTACATAGGTTTCAAGCATACAATTCTACTGTGCATTGTCAACTTGATGTATAATAAGTTCTACACATAATGTGACTTCTATTTCCATCACCTTATATTTAGCTTCCCCCCTCCTCTCCCACCCCCTCCCCTTTCTCCCCTCCCTAACCCACTCGTCCCCAAATAAACATTAAACTATTTGCCCATGACATCACAGTCCCTGAACTTTTCTACATGACTCTGGCACTACTGCATAGCATTCAACATCAACAAGCAAAGAAATCTTTCCAGAAAGTGATCCACACGGTAAGATTCAGGAGCCTGCTCCATGTTCTCTGGGGACAGATCATCAGACCACAGAGCTATGAATGACCATCATAAACAAAAACTTGATATTTCACCAGAAATTCACTGAAGTCAATTGGTACAACTCAAGTAGCTAGCAGACCTATGCACATACCCTGGAACCCTGGTGGTTTTATCTGCAGTCCTACCCATGTCCTGTCTTGGAGAACTGCAGCATCTTCTCAAATGTTTACTGATTTTGGATTGAAAACATAGTTTTTAAAAGGACCAAAGTGAAATATGCAAATTTTTGTATCACCGAAGAGCTCAAACATATAGTATATTTTTTATGCACATCATACTTCAACAGTAATTCTAGAGGTTCTTTAATAGTGGGTTAGAATTTGAGACTCAATGACATCTTAAACTGACAATACCATAATTCATTAATACCAGGATTACTTTCCTCTGTTAAGAAAAAATTTATTATGGAAGTTTCTGAGCAGATGATTTTCAAAATAGTATTTGAGCAGAGGTGTATTTGGCACACTTCTAATAATCAATATTCGTTTTGGTAAAGCAAATTGCAAATTAGAGTCCTTAACTCAAAGAAAGAATCAGTGAAAATTGTCTTGGAGATAGAAAGAGAACTGACTCTGGGTGACAAACACATGCAACACGTGGAGAATGTAACATAGAATTCTGCACCTGAAACCTATGTACTATTTACTAATCAATGTCACCCTAATAAATTTAACTATAAAAAGTACCTACTAAAAATTGTCATTATGCTAATATTTGCTTTCATCTCAGATTTAGAACCTAAATGATATTTCATCAAATTTAACAAATAAAAATTTATTAAAACCTTGATTAATTTATCCAGTGTAGTGTTAAAGTAAGCTTAGCTATATGAGGCTTTCCAGCAAGGAATTAATAAAGGAATCAAGCACTTGGCCCTCAATAAGCAAGACTGCTCAGATTTCGAGTAGGAATATTTGATAATACAAGGAAGTTTCCTTTTGGGATCTTAACTTATCAAATTTTTAAAAATGAGATCAAACACTGACATTGGTACAAAGCCCCAAAGGAAACCATAGTAGAGTGGAATTATTTTTATTTAAAACAAAAACATGAAATGGTACAATTTTATAGTGAAAAAACCGAAGTTTTGCCCTTTACAAAAGGAAATTCTACTGTCTATATTTAGGGTTAAAACAGCAAAACATTTATGGATACTTAAAATATGTGTAAAAATCATCACTGTGAAATAAATGCAAGTTTCACAAAGCCAAGCTGAAACAGTCAATCTGCCATCACCATTCTTTTCCAACAACTAAAAGCCAGTCTTATTTTCATGCCCAACAAATGACTGTATCAATTTGTAATAACAACCAAGCTCTTGAAAGAGATAACACTGTGCTGAGAAAAGAAAGGAAGAGGAGGAGAAAGTTCTCTAATGGGATACAGAAATCAGAAGATGGAAGTACATAGGATATTATTATTGTGACTGACATGAATTTAATAAAATCCAGCATACAGACTGGAGAAATTCAGATTCCTTGTGATGGAAGTCTTCCCCGAGAAGATATTTTAAGTGTACAAATATATGTACCTGAGAAATTTATAGAAATTACTTTAAAAAACCAAAAAAAACTAGTATATTTTGTCACTTTATGATTTTGACATCTCATTTATAATTTATAAATTTTCCAAAATAAAATATTAAATTTAATATAAACTACATAATAGACAGCTTAAGCCACTGCAATTTTCAATCTATTGAAAATTTTACATTCATCCTTAGTGTTATCTAAAGGATACCAAACAGGCAAAAGAGAAATATTATTCTACTTTCAACTATCTTTGGAAAGTGTCAATAAAGCCCAAAGTGATTTGTATTCTATAAAATAAAAATAAAGATAATTTTAAAATTTTTAAACATTAATTCCTTTAACATACCTTCCTTAAAACAAAACAAAACAAAAGAGAGCAAAACCAAATCACACCCTGGAAAGTACACCACTTTAAATTTGGTGTAATCCCAGATGTACATGTGTTTCAATAAGATTTTACTTCCCTAAGAGTCCCTGGACTCATAAGTTCTTTAACTCTAAAATAATTTCTGAGCCACAAAATGAGGCTTACTAGTGTAGTTTCTCCTCCTCCCTCAAGGTTGCATTTTCAAAATAGTTCTTACATACTCAACCTAATATAATAGAAAGGCAAATTCAAAGTCCACAATAAAAAAAAGAAAGTTTCTTTTTGGGGTTATCATATGGTATAGTTTAGGTTTGTGTGTGAACTCTGATGTTTCCAAGGAGGCCTTGCCTAGTCTTTGTGAGAGATGCTCTTTTATCTAATAATGAAGACAGTTCGTCCCCTGGTCTTCAACTCTGGTACTTCAGCTACAGGGTAGGAACACCTAAATCAAGATACACTCCCCTGTCTGGGGTTCTGAAGACTTTTGGTACACCAGAGACCAGGGGGTGAAGGGCTTGGACTAGAGGCTCTAGGTGATTGTGAGAAACCGCAGGAGTGGCTCTCCATTCCTTCTTTTTTTTCCCACTGTATGTCTGTGTTCAGTTCACTCACAAAGCCCCTCACATGAACCTGAGCAATGACTCCACCCATTTTCAAATAAAAACTCTGAGACTCCAACAAGGCTGGCCTGCCCCCTGATTCCTGGGCCTATGTTCTAGTGTTGTCCATCATTTCAGCATGACCCAGGCCTCTTAACTTCCAAGATGCCCTCTCCATTGAGAAACCTCTAACTAGGAGAAAGCTTTTGCCAGGGACTCAGAACACACTTTGTCCTGATGAAGAAAAAGTGAAAACAGGCTCTACTGCAGGCTGTGAGAATTTTGCTGTTACTGGGTCTTATTCTCACTGTTTTACAAAGGAAGCTGAGGCCTTTTGTCCTGAAACCCATCAACACTGGCTGTGTCTGTTCCTAGTTAGAGAGCCTCACAGAATGGAGACACAGAAATCAAACTTTCTTCTCTCCAGGTGCTCAGGAATGATGTTGGTTCAGACTAACCCCTTGAAACTTTACTTTTTGAGCCCATCCACTTGGAGAATCTCCTCTTCCCATCTATGAGCACTAGATATGATGCCCAGAAACTGAGTGACCCGGCACAATGGCAGACCTGCCCCCAATCACTTTATTTTGTTCATCTAATAACCTCTTGAGTATTATATGTACTTCCAGTTGGACAGCCAGTGTGTGTGTGTGTGTGTGTGTGTGTGTGTGTGTGTGTGTGTGTGTGTATGGTATATGTGTGTACATACTCTTTTGTGTTTGTAGATGCTCAGAGAAAAATACATAATATGAGAGGATGCCTCAAGATATCATAAAATTATTTTCAAGATAAACCCCATGGACTGTTTGAGCCAGGGCCCAGGGTCAGATATGGGACCATGCTATTGAAGAACAAAGTGAGAAGTTAGGAAGAGCTTTGTTTTTCAACCTTTGTACAATGGAATTGTGGTAATGCAATGTCATAGGGCTATAAAAGGCATATTGATTCACCACCTACTATAATGCCCATTCTCATACTAATCACATGATCAATGCTACCTATCATTTGTCCTGTTTCTTTTAGTAAAAATTTGGGAATAGGATAGTAGGGTAATGTACCAGCAGTCTCGTCAACGTTTTCAAGTGCATGAGGGATTTTTTACCAAGGAAGGAATGTTTTGAAAAAATGAAAAAAAATGCCCTTATGCTTTGAAATAAACCTGTGTGCTTGCTTACAATTGTGGGGGTCTGGCACTTCAAAGTAAAGCCAAAGATGGAATATGTGCACCTGTAGAGGCTGTCATTTGCTTGTGAAAAAAAAAAGCTGAGATTGATTCTTTAGGGTGAAAATATGCTCACATTTCTCAGTGTCAGCTTAGTTTTCTGCACAATGCAGGACACTCCAAACATTTGTGGAACCCAGTCAAATCTCAGGTGTTGCTGTAAGACTGACTAGCAGAGCTTGCACTGGGTTGGGGATTGCAGGATCTTAGTGCTGTGAAAGAGAAGAACAGAGAGTGGCCTTGTCTTTGCTCAGGTGAGGGGGGTTTAAAGGTGAACAATAACTCTGGGTGCTTGAATGCTTCAGAAGCATGTGGTGTATCATAGGACACACAACTGAAAACTCCATTCAGTGTTTGCTCGGTTTTCTCACCCAACATCAAGCTGTGCAAGACTCACAGCTTCTATTGCAGCCCTCCATGCAGAGGAGAAATTATCAGTTCCTCACGTGTTGTAGTCAGTTGAAAGAAACTCTCCTCCTGCCAGATCCAGGCTAAGCACCATGGTCTTCAGGACTCATTTCATTCATCACAACTTAATGTTAGGTATTTTCGGGGGACTATCTTTGCAAAGAGGCTGAGAGATGTATGATCCCTGATAGCCAGCGCTGGGGTCATGGCTGAAATGGGATAAACAGGAAAGAAGTCACTGTATGTATGTGATTCTAATAAGATGACCCTCTCATATTGAGCAAAAACACATGAGCACTTGGATTTGAGATGCAGTGCTTTTTTTGGAGATCCTGGAAGTTATGAAACCCAGACATTGACAGGGTCCTTCATCCTCCACCCAGCTCCAACACACTTTGAATTTTTAAACTGGTGGCTGTGCAAATCTTTTGAAACCCTTTTGGGCAACAATGGTGGTGACTTGGAGCTTTTTTATTATTGGAGAGCACTTGAACAGAGTCAGAGACTAGACCTATTAATTGGATTGGACTTGGGAAATGATAAGGAAAACAGAACTGAAGTCGTCAAGTAGGAGCTGCATGCCCTTGGAGGCTGGTTTGCATTCTTTGAGACTTTGTCTCTTTCCTCTGGTGTTTCTCTGCCTAGTTAAACCAAGGGATAATTAGGAATTCCTTTTTCATGGAAGGGGTCCCCCAACAATCTGACTTTGGTGATCACTGTTAGGGGTTTACAAGTGTACATTTGCAAAATGCTTTCCATGGCAAAAATTGTGAACTTGGCTAAAGCTGACATGCCATCTTCAGTCTACTTCCCCAAGGTACACACAAAGCCTCAGACATCTTCACTTAATACACCTTGTAGAGGTTTAAACAATGGACATTTGTGTCCTCTGTCAGAAGTTGGGGAGAGAGTAGAAAGAGAATTACCTTTTGCTGTGTTGGTTGCATTGGTGAAGATGTTCGTAATAATGCTATGGGTTACAAGTTGTGGGAACCCAGGTCTTCAAGAAAATGCAAATAGACAAAAGACAATGAAATACAAATAAATCACCAGTGTAAACAGTAGCTATGCTTACATAATTGTCTACACTTCTTCCATGAATTGTAGCTGGTTGTTTGTATAAACATAAATTTCATAGTAATTTATACTCCATGCCATTTTTGTAAATGTAATTTTACTATAAAATTTTGGTTATTGAGGTTATGTTCTGTTTTTTTGTTTTGTTTTGTTTTGTTTTGTTTTGTTTTTTGCTTTTTGGTATGTGGGTAACTCCCTTAGTGGGAATCAAACTGAGGCCGCAGTGCTGATGGCGCCAGCGCCAAAACCTTAAGCCACTACACTCTCAAGGAACTCCCTGGTTATTGAGGTTAGATATAAATGCATCCATGTTTTTCTGGTAGCAATATTTGTAATTTCAGTGTCATTAGTTGTTTTCTTTAATTACATGATAGGCATCAGCTTGTATAATATAAACATAATCTGTTTAAAATAAACTAAATTAATTCTCCTTCAATTATTCTGGGCTCAACAACTTCTTGTAATTTTCATAGAAATTCTAAGATCTTGGATTTTAAATATAGTCACACTTTTTTTTAATTTTTAAAAATATGTTTTATTTTTCAATTACACTGTGGACATATTATACAATATATCAGTTTAAGATGTATAACATTATGATTAGACATTTTTATACCTTATGAAGTGATCACTCCAATAAGTCTAGTACACATTTGACACCATATATAGTTATTATAATATTATTGCCTATATGCTGTATAATGTACTTTACATCACTATGACTAATTTTTTTTTAAATTCATTTTTATTGTTAGACTTATTGGGGTGACATCTGTTAGCAAGGATGATACAGGTTTCAGGCATACAATTCTACAGTGCATTGTCAACTTGATGTATAATAAGTTCACCACCTACTATGACTTCTCTTTCCATCACCTTATATTTAGCTTCCCCCCTCCTCTCCCACCCCCTCCCCTTTCTCCCCTCCCTAACACACTCGTCCCCAAATAAACATTAAACTATTGATTGTGTCCATGGGTTACTTGTTTGTTCATTTCTTTCTTTCTTTGCTTTCAGTTTTATATTCCGCATATGAGTGAAATCATGCAGTTCTTTGTTTTTTCTGTCTGGCTTATTTCACTTAGCATGATGATCTCCAGGTCCATCCATTTTGTTGCAAATAGCAATATTTCATCTTTTCTTACAGCTGAGTAATATTCCATTGTGTATATGTACCACAGCTTCTTTATCCAGTCATCTG
>PVJL010017072.1:0-19181 GCA_004026885.1 Lyroderma lyra | reverse complement strand
CAGACAGAAAAAACAAAGAACTGCATGATTTCACTCATATGAGGAATATAAAACTGAAAGCAAAGAAAAAAAGAAATGAAGAAACAAATAACCCATGGACACAATCGATAGTTTAATGTTTATTTGGGGACGAGTGGGTTAGGGAGGGGAGAAAGGGGAGGGGGTGGGAGAGGAGGGGGGGAAGCTAAATATAAGGTGACGGAAAGAGAAGTCACATTAGGTGGTGAACTTATTATACATCAAGTTGACAATGCACTGTAGAATTGTATGCCTGAAACCTATGTAATCCTTGCTAACAGATGTCACCCCAATAAGTCTAACAATAAAAATGAATTAAAAAAAAGTTAGTAGTACTTTCATAATTGTTCTCCTGTACAATATGCATATGTCTCTTATCTCTCTAATTAATTGTGTTTTTCAGGTGTAGAATTTCCATTTGTTTCTTCCTTTTTTTTCTTTCTTGTTTTCTACTTAGATTTCTGAACCATTTACTCTTTGTATCTATCATTACCTGTAAGTACTTGAATACATTTCTAATAAATCTTCAAAATCTTATCTGCTAATTTTAGCCCTCCTGTTTTTTTCTGGGTCACATATCCCTGTTTCTTTGTTAGTCTAGTAATTTTTAACAGACTTCATTTTTTTAAAGCCATTTTAAGTTCATAGCAAAATTAAGCAGAAAGTGTGGGGTTCCTGTATACTGCCTCCCCCAACACAAGCACAGTCTCCTCACTAAAATATCGCATACTACCAGAATGATATATTTCTTACACTCAATGAACCTACCCAACACATTGTTATCATCCGAAGTCCAGACTTTAGATTAGGTTATTGTTGATGTTGTCCATTTTATAGGTTTTGACAAATGTATAATGATATATATTTACCATTATAGTATTATTATTATACAGAATAATTTTACTGCCCTAGAAAACATAAGTGCTCTGCCTATTCATCCCTTCTTCTCATCAACCATGGCAATCACTGATCTTTAAATTTTCTGCATAGTTTTATCTTTTCCAAAATGTCATATAGTTAGAATCATGCAGTCGGTTGCCTGCTCACATTGGCATTTTACTTAGTAATGTGCATTTAAGTTCCTTCATGTCTTGTCATGGCTTGATATTGCTTTTCAGCACTCAATAAATAGTATTCCATTGTTTGGATGACACAGTTTATCTATCCATTCACTTATTGAAGGACATCTTGGTTTCTTCCAATTTTTGGCAAATAAGAACAAAACTGCTGTAAATATCTGTGTTCAGGGTTTTTGTGTGGACATAAATTGTTAACTCATTTGGGTAAATCAAGGAGTGTGACTATTGGGGAAAACTGAGGTGTGTAGATTCTGAGCAAGGGCTGGAAGGACAGCATCATTGTCCCTGTGTTGAACCTCCTCCAACAGAGCATGCAGGCAGGTGCCATCTTTCCTGTGTTGAGCACTTCTCATGGTGAAATCTGAATCTGCATTAGACTGGTAAATACCACCTGTCTCATGCTGACAACTCTCTGGGACAATGCCCCCACCCAACTTGTTCACTGCCTGAAGATCTCGTGGCAGCAGGCACTTGGCCTTGGCCCGTGCAACACTGGAGGCTCTCTCAGTAACAGGCAGTTGACCTCAGTCCACATGCCACTGGAGGTTTTTTCAGCTGCAGGTGGCCAGACTTAGCTCATGCTGCAGTTTTTCTTAGAATTTCTCAAAGGTCCACAGGCTTCAGGCAGGTGGCAATGGACTTCAGTGTGCCTTGCTCCTCTAAGTGTCCCCAGGCTCCACACTGAGGTCAATAAGAACCTGCATTAACCTGATGAATACCACTCTCCCCATCCTGGTGACTCCCTGGGCATCTGCCTCACTCAACTCACATACCACCCAAGGCTCCTTCAGTTGCTGAGCCTCCTGGGCAGTAGACAGGCAGTGGCAGGCCTCAGGAACCCCTGTGTCTTTTGCAGAGTGGCCACCCTAAGCCTGGTACTGGTGACACCTGATCTCAGTTTGCAGTGTGGCCTTCCCCACATGCCCCTAGGCTCAGCATAGGGAACTACCAACCTTTGATGGCTTTGCCATTCTTACCAGGTAAACTTGGCAGCCACATATAGTGGGTGAACTTGGCCTATACTGGAGCCCCTCCCAAGAGACCTCAGACCAATACACCTAATGGCTGGCTTCCAACTACAACAGAGCACCACCTGATTAGCTCCACAAGCAGCAAAACCAAAGGATAGTCTCAGCAGAGACCAGAGCCTAATTAGGCAAATCTTGTTTTGCGGGGTCTGTGGCCACAAAGGTTCTTATGTGCTGTGGTTCTGGTCACTCCTCACAGTCAATAAGTCTGAGGGTAAACTCCACCGACTGACATTTCAATAGCTATAGGCTCAACTACAACAGGAATATGCATACAACCCACACAAGGAATACTCCTGAAGCATCTAGCTCAGAAGGTGAACAAACTCCAACATTGGGCCCCACAGGACACCTACTACATAAGACCACTGTACTAAGACTGGGAGAAGTAGCAGATCTGTCTCAGAGAAGCAGACAAAATGAGGAGGAAAAAATGGTCTTAAATGATAGTACGAGAGAAAATTCCAGAAAAATAACTAAACAAAATGAAGGCAAGCAATCTACCAAATTCAGAACACTTCTTATAATGATGTTCTTTGAATTTAGTGAAATATTCACAAAGAGAGAGTAAATATGAAAAAGAACATAGTCCCTAAAAATAAAGAGTCAGAAATAAAAATACAGTAACTGAAATAAAGAATACACTAGAAGAAATCATCACCTGGTGAAATAAAGCAGAGGACCACATCAGCAATTTTTAAGACAAGATAGTAGAAAACACCCAATAGAACAGCAAAAAGAAAAAAAAGAATTGAAAAAAATGAGGTTGTTTAAGAGACCTCTGGGACAAAGTCAAGTGTAACATGTTTGCCTCATGGGATACTAAAATGAGAAGAGAGCAAGCAAGGAATTGAGAATCTATTTGGAGAAATGTAGGCTAAAATCTTCCCTAACTTGGGGAAGGAAATAGACACACAAGCCTAGGAAGTGCAGAGAGTCCCAAACACCATAAACCCAAAGAGGCCCACACCAAGATACATTATATTCAAATAACAAAGTTTTAAGTCAAAGAGAAAGTCATAAAAGAAGCAAGAGAAAGCAGTTACAGAGGTGCTCAAGAAATTTGAGGAATATAGGGGAAGAAGGGTAAAAAGCACCCAATTAATTATTTTTCCTTTTTAATATATTCACCCTAAACTCTAATACACTTTTCGGATCTTTCAATAAGTTTATTTATGCCCTCAAAAAGAATGTTTTGTTTTGGTCCTCAAACTGCAGCTTTAACTTCTTTGTCATCTATAAATCTCTTCCCTCAAAGCTGTATATATATATATTTATTTGGGAACAAATAATAATCAGACAGAGCCAAGTCTAGACTGTGGAAGGTGATTTGATTTTTGAAAGCCACATTCATGAAGAGTAGTCAGTGTAAAATTGTGCTTGTGCACAGATGCTTTGTCTGTCATGCAAAAGCAGCACCACTGTGGTCCATTTTCTTCTTTTCTCCTTCACAGATACTTTTAACTGTTTCAGCAGACTGGAATAGTACTCTCAAGTTATTCTGACACACTTATCCTTGTAATTAGTAAGCAGGATACCCTCCATATCCCAAAAAATGGTAGCCATGGCTTTTCCAGCCAATTGTGACACCTTGAACTTCTTAAGGGGTGGTGTGCCCTTTTCATGCCACTGCATGGACTCCTGCTTTGACTCAGGCTCAGAATGATGAATCCAAGTTTCATCTCTAGTGACAATCTGGTTTAAAACTTCACCTTTGTTGTCTTTGCAGAGGTCCAAAAACTGTCATGAACATTCCACATACAACTGTTTTTGAAGCAGCGAGCATTCTCTGTACCCGTCTTGCACTGACTTTTGATACCCTTAAATGCTGATGGAGAATATTCAAAATGGTTGGAGTATCACCACTTTTGCAAGCTGCTTTTTATTCAATCTGACACCTTCTACCACAAATTTTCAACTTTTCTGACAATGTCTGAGAAAGTGGCCTCAACAGGTCATCCCAGACAGAGGTCATCTTTGACTCTGTCTTGCTTGAAAAGTCTATGCCACTTGTAAACTATAGATTTTCCAGGGCAATGGTTCCGTAAACCACTAACATGTCTTTCAAAATGTTTGGAATGTTTCTTCTTGTTTTGTGAGGAACCTAATGACACTACAAAATTTAATTTTATCTATACTTCGGTTTTTTAAAATCATATTTGATGTGCTTCTTTGGTGATATCCAAAAGAACATGGATGCAAGTAAACTGAAATTTGGCACATATACTAAGAAGTCACAAAATCAAACTATGCACACTAGTACTCCCATCTCTCAGATAATTATCCCCCTCCCCTGCATTTCGTGAAATTTTTGACCACCCCTTGTAGTTATCTACAAGAAACTTTATGGGCAAAAAAAATTTGTCTCAAAATATTCAGTGATGAAAAGCAAGTACCTACAACCAAGATTACTCTACTCACCAATATGGTTATTTAATTGAAAGAGAGATAAAGAGCTTGTCAGACAACAGAAAAGTAAAGAACCTCATCACCACCAAACTCGTATTGCAATAAATGTTAAGGCGACTTCATTAAGAAGAAGAAAAAAGAACATATATATAAATAATAGGATGAGAATAAGTTTATATTCATCAATAATTATTTTAAAAGTAATTGATTTAATGATCCAATCTAATAACATAGGGTAGCTGAATGGATAAGAAAACAAGATCCATACATATACTGTCTACAAGAGACACATTCCATATTGAAAGACACACACAGACTGATTTTAGTATATGCGCTGCTGAAGTGGGCACCACACACAGACTGAAAGCAAAGAGATAGGAAAGAATATTTATGCAAATATAAATCAACAAAAAGCTGGGGTAGCAATCAGACAAAGTAGACTAAAAAACAAAGGCTGTAGTAAGATATACACAGTAGAAAAATGATTAATGTTTACCAATAAGAAAGAAATAAGAATATTTCATAATGATAAAAGCATCAATCAAACAAGATTATATATCCCATGTAAAAACTTATGCAGCCAACATAGAAGCAACTAAATATATAAAGCAAATATTGACTAACATAAAGGGAAAGATAGACAGTAATACAGTCGTAAGAAGAAACTTTAGTACCCCAATGACACCAATGAACAAATCTTCCAGACAGAAAGAAAATCAATGCAAAAAAAATGGTATTGAATGATACAGACCAGATTAATTTAATTAATTTTTTAGGCTATTTCACTCCAAAGCAGCAGACTATACATTTTTTCCAAGTGCACATGAAAAAATTGCAAGATACACCACATGTTAGGCTATGAAACAACTCTTGATAAATTTAAGAAAATTAAAATCATATCAACCATCATCTCTCACCACAATGGTATGAGGATATTATAGAAATCAATTATAAGAAAAAAAAACCTGGAAAACACACAAACACATGGAGGCTACATACATGTTACTGAACAATGAATATTTTAACAATTAGACAAAGGGAAAAAGAAATCAAAAATACCTGAGACAAGTAAAAATTAAAAGACAACACTTCAAAATCTATGGGAAACAGCAAAAGCAGTCCTAAGAGGGAAATTCAAAGCAGTACAGGCCTACCTCAACAAACAAGAAAAATCTCAAATAAACAATCTAACATTTTACCTAAAAGAACTAGAAAAAGACCAGCAAACAAAATCAAAGTGAGTAGAAGGAAGAAAATAAAGATCATAGTAGAAACAAATAAAATAGAGTCAGAAAAATAAACAATACAAAAGATCAATAAAATCATCTGGTGGTCTTTAAAATGATAAACAAAAAAGTTGATAAATCTTTAACCAGATTCATTAGAAAAAAAGAGAGAGGAATGAAACAAATAAAATAAGAAATAAAAGAGAAGTGACAACTGATACCACAGAAATACAAAGAATTATAAAAATATATTATGAAAAATTATATGCCAAAAAATTGGAAAATCAGGAAAAAAATAGATAAATTCCTATAAGCATATAATCTTCTAAAATTGAATAAATAAGAAATAAAAATCTGATCAGACTAATTATAACTAATAAAATCAAATTAGTAATTTAAAGACTCTCAGCAAACAAAATTCCTAAACTGATGACCTCACAGATGAATTTTACAAAACATTCAAAGAAGAGCTAACACCAATCCTTTTCAAACTCATTCAAAAGAATTCAAGAGAAGGGAAGGCTCCCAAGTTTATTTTATGAGGCCTCCAGTATCCTGATTCCAAAACCATATCAAGACAGTACAAAAAATTAAAATTATAGGCAGATGTCTCTGATGAATATTGATACAAAAATTCTCAACAAAATATCAGCAAATTGAATTCAGTAATACATTAAAAAGATCATACACCATGATCAAGTGTGATTTATTCCTGGAATGCAAAATTGGTTCAATATCTGAAAATCAATTAACACAATACATCAGATAAACAAAATAAAGTGTAAAAATCATATAATTATATCAATAGATGCAGAAAAAGTATTTGACAAAATCCAGCATCCATTTATGATGAAAAAATAAAAACTCTCAGCCAAGTGGGAATAGAGAGAATAAACTTCAACATAATAAAGGTGTTACACAACAAACTGACAGCTAACACCATACTCAATGGGGAAAAGATAAACATATTCTCTTTAAGATTAAGAACAAAACAGTAAGTGTTGGTACAAATGGCTTTCCTGGGAGAAATTACAGGGAACACAGGAAGCTGGAGAGGAATAGGGAGGAGATGAGTTATGCTTCTCAAACCTCCATTCCATTACTGGTACACCCTCATGAAAAGTTTTCATTCTGGGTCATTATAAAAAGAAAAATGTAACTCTAAACAACTGCAATTTACTTAGGGGGCAAATCACTCTCATTTTATATTGCTCAAGTAAGAATTTGGAGCTTTAAAAAGAGGAAGATTAGTAGATATAAGTTACTGTAGAATAATCAGTGTCCTCTCTGGAGGTCATAAGATTAATTGTATACCTGGAATCTATGTAGTTTTTGTTAACCAATATCACCCCAATAAATTTAGTAATAAAAAAGAAACAAGACAAGCATACCCAATTTCACCACTTTTATTTAACATAGTAGTGGAAAACCTAGCCATAGCAATGAGACAAGAAAATAAAAGGCATCCAAATGGCAAAGGGAGAAGTAAAACTGTCATTATTTGCAGATGCCTAAATGAGTCTACCAAAAAAACTACTAGAACTAATAAATTAGTTCAGTCAAATAGCAAAATACAAAATTTATTTTCAAAAATCAGTTACATTGTTATACACCAATAATAAATTGTCAGAAAGAGAACTTCAAAAAAACAATCCCATATACAATTGCATTTTTAAAAAAAGCTAGCAATAAATTTAACCAAGGAGATGAAAGACCTGTACTCAGAAATTATAAGACACTGAAGAAGATACAGATAAATGAAAGTGCATATCATACTCATTGATAGGAAAATTGTCATTGTTAAACTATTTACATTATCTAAACCAATCTATAGATGCAGTGCAATGCCTTTCAAAATACCAATTACATTTTTCACAGAACTAGAACAAATAGTCCTAAAGTTCATATGAAACCACAAAAGAGCCTAAGTATTCACTGCAATCTTGAGAAAGAAAAATAAAGTTGGAAGTATCAGGGTACCTGATATTGAACTAGACTACAAAGCCATAGTGATCAAACATCATGGTACTGGCATAAAAATAGACACTGGCATTAAAAAATAGATCATTGGAACAGAATAGAGAGCCCAGAAATAAAAGCATGTTTATATGGTCTGTTAATTTATGATAAAGACAATCTACACAATAAATGGTGATGGAAAAACTGGACAGATACATGCAAAACAATGACACTTTATCACCTTCTTATACCATATACAGGAATAAACTTAAAATGGATTAAACACTTAAATGTAAGATCCGAAACCATAAAACTTCTGAAAGAAAACATAGGAAATAAACTCTCTGACATTGCCCTTAGTAATATTTTTTGTAATAGATCTTCTCAGGCAAGAGAACTAGAAGTAAAATAAATTAAATTAAATAAACAAATGGGACTATGCCAAACTAAGAAGTTTTTGCACCGCAAAAGAAATGATCAGCAAAATGAAAAGGCAACCTGTTTGGGAGAAAATATACCCAGTGATATATCTGTTAAGGAGTTAATATCTAATATTTATAAAAATTTACAATTAAAGCCAAGAAAACCCCAAACAATCTAATTGAAAAAAAGGACAGAGGACCTAAATAGCCATTTCTCCAAAGAATATATATATATATATATATAGTTGGCCAATAAGCATATGAAAAGATGCTCAATGTCACTAATCACCATGGAAATACAAATTAAAACCATGAGGTATCACCTCACATCTGTCTGAATGACCATCATCAATAAATCAACAAGGTGAAGGGATTATGAAGTACAAATTGTTGCTAACAAAATAGTCACGGGGATCGAAAGTATAACAGAGAATATAGTCAATAATATTGTCATAACTATGTGTGTTATCAGATGGGCACTAGATTTATTGGAAGATCACACCATAAATTATGTAAAATCTAACACTATCCTGTGCATCTGAAACTAATGTAAAGATAGTATTGAATGTAAACTATAATGCTAAAATTAAAAAATTAAAAATAGAATGTAGCTAAGTCAGTTTAGTGGGAATCCCCTTATGTTGTAATCTGATCAAATTTCACCTTCTTCACCTTTTACATCTTATGTCTTTGTAGCCTTAAGTAACCACTTTATTATACCAGTTAAGCAAGAATTCTCACCCTTGGTATCTAATCAACTTTCTCTTAGTAATTTTTCACCCTCTCACTTTAGCCTTTTGCTATAAATCCCCAGCTGTTTCTACTGTACTTAGAGTTGAGGCCAGTCTTTCTCCTCGATAGCAAAAGTCTTGAATAAAGTCATCCTTACCATTTTAACAAGTATAATTGTTAAATAATTTTTTACACTTTTGAGGCTATTTTTCTATTTAAACACTTGCAGAGTAGACCTAACACTAGGCCTAGAGGAGCTCTATTTGCACGGTGTGACCCTTCTAGGATCTCAGTTGAAGGCCCATGATAGCATCTTTCAGCTTACAGATTACCAGTCACTACGCCCTTCACAGAGCCTGCACATACACAATTTGGTGTTTTGTCAAAAACTGAAGGAGACCACTAAGCAGCTATCAGGAGCTTCTTTTCTACCCAATTCCATCCTTTTTGGTACAATGCTCTCCATCTTCCAGTGCCCTCATTAGTTCCACACTGTGATCACAGACTCTTCTTCCTCTTAGAGTTGCCATCAACCTCTGCTTGAGTTTTACCTTCCTGCACTATGAGCTGGCAAGTTCCTCCTGGGGACATTGTAGCAATGACACTGTGTGTATCCCTGCACTCTGCTGCCTATTTCCCAACATCTGAAGATGGACATTGCACGTACTTTGTTCAGTGTTAGAGTTGTTTATAAAGAAAGTCTATTCCAATACTTGTTATTCTGTAATGGCCAGAATCAGAGTTCCTACACTTTATTGTAAGTTCTTTCTTGGCACTGAGACGTAACTCTGAACTATATTTTCTAAAACCAAATTAAAATTTTAAACATAAAAAAGTCAATTTAAAGCACTGCATTTTCATTTTCTTAAATGTTTTATAACACCTGGCTCTTCAACTGTTCCTTTTCTCCAAGTCTGCATTTGCTATTTTAACCTGAGCTGTTTCTTCTCCTCTGAAGAAGAAACAAATAAAAACAAATAAACAAACAAACAAATAAAACCCAAAACACATTCAATCTAATGGCCAATATTGGTAAAGCTGAGTATAACTATGTATGTATTTCTGCCTAAGAAGAAATAGTGACAAAACCTGGGAATTCTCAAAGATCAAGAAATCTCTAGTTACAAAAAAGCAAAACACAAAAATCTGTACAAGGATGATATTTGATCATTGGCATTTTGCTACTGAGATGTGCTTTTATATGTTTATGGTCCAGTTTTATAGTATGTTCATACACATATAATTTTAGGGAAAGACATGAGATGTCAGCTAAACCTTTTATCAGTGTTAGTAAAGAAGTTTCCAAAATGGTATGAAAATGGATCTAGGTGACAAGGTCGAGCTTCTCTTGTATGACATCATGATATGGTTGTCCTCGTAATCTTTTTCCTTGAGTATTGTTTCTGATATGTGACAAAAGAAGCACCTCCATTACACGGAAAATTATAGGCTAGGGTGAAAGCTGTATTTTATATCAATCTTAAAAGAGACCTGGGTGAAGAACTTGTGGTTTCATCACTAATAAAAACGAAAGGAAATTGCATGACCTGCTTCGACTCTTATTTCTAATTCATTTCTAAAACTGTACACTGCTCCTCAATTATTATGGCAATAATTCAAAATACCATGGTAATATAGAGGAAAGTCATTGTACGTTCACATATATATGTGTTTGTTTTTAAATCGTGAAAAGGCTTGCCTGTGAAATGATAGCCGAGGGCCACTGTAGAGAAAGCTATGAATAAAGTGGAAATCTTGTGTTTACTGGCTCCCGTGGTTCAGGTCAGCAAGGGTCACCGAACCCCACTTCCTGTTCTACTCTCTGACTCCCCGCTCTTTGAAGAACAGCATAGGAGCAGAATCACTTCATTTTTGCTGGCAAAAACCACCCAGAAGGATCAGCCACTTTCTTGAGCTGTGATTACCCATTTTTCTTTATGTGTCAGAACATGTGTTCACATGATTGACATGAACACAATATAATTGTTTTAAGCTAAAATTTCAATTTGTAAATATGAGTAAAGTAAAAATTCAGCTACGACCACCCAAACAGCAAGTACTTGTTTTTATACATTGGCTTATTCTGACAATCAACATCTACACAGCAATCTATAATAGAATTATGAGACTCTGAGGAGATAGGTTATCATCAAGGTGAATGCCTAATCAATGGGAGAGCTGTCACCCAGATTGTCACTACTTTCCAGGTTGTAGGAAAATAAAAAGTAAAACCTTTCTTATGTAGAAAAAGAGCTTATTCACAGATTTTTACGATTTAGTCATTGAATATTTTCATTTTCTGAATATATCACAAATACCAACTCCACTTTTTGAGCCCATTTCTTTTCTTTATTTTAACACTCCAATTCCCTTCCCTTCCTTCTACTGTTAGAATTTGTCCTACTCCGTCTCAGTGCCTTTGCTCTCTTCCCATCTTTAATTTCCTTTTTTAACATTTTGCATTGATGTGGAACATTTGTTACAATGGAAGCTATATCTAGTAAATATTAAAAAACTTTCTCATCCTTGGGAGCTTGGTTCAAATGCCATTGCTACAGAAAAGTCCTTTCGGAATAGCCATACCAAAGTATATATCTTTAATAGCATGATTGGCAATTTCTGTTTATTGATTCATGGTTTTAAGTGATAAATTTCATTTTCCATTCCATACTGTAAGTTCTGTGAGGACTGAGACTATGTATGCATCACTCACTATTTTACCCCCAGAGACTAATGCAATGCCTAACACACAATAGATGAAGGTGTTTCTAATGTTATGAACATTTTACAATAAAATTACTCTTGCATTCATTGTTATTTAAGTTAACTGGGTCTTTATTTCTTCTTTTGTTCTTTTGTTTTTTCCTCCTTCATTTGTCCTTCATTCTTTTTTTCCATTCTTAAACTGTCAGGTGGACCTTCTGAAAAGGTAGGAGATGGGGATATCTTAAAAAATTGGTCTTGTTTGTTGAGACAAAAATATATTGGGTTAATTCTGTCCTAAACTACTCTAGCAAAAAACATGAAAAACTAGAACCTAAGATCTAGAATGCAGATTGCATTCATGTTTCTTCACAAATGTATTGCAGATTTCTAGAACAGTGCCTGGCACATAGTATGAGGGGTCACCAGATATTTGTTAAGTGAATAAATCAACTGAAAAGGTAAAAGTTTACTAACACCAAACCACTGCACTCACAAAATTTAATATGAATTAGGTTGTAAATTTTTGTCAGAAATTTTTGAATTATGCTAGTGGATGTAGAAAAATCAGATGACCTCACAATAACTTTGGCAGTTGCTGGGTCCAGAAAATTATTGCTTCCTTCATGTTGTAGCTCTAGAAAATTTTTAACAGAAAAATGAAAACATTTGATACTGTTTCGAACACCGCTATGTTTCTAAATGCTTTGCTTTTTACATTATATTGGAAGGAGAAGAATCTTAATGACTCATATTGTATCAATGTAATCTATTTAATCTCTGGATATTCTGTAAAGTTACCACAGTAGGAAGAACATACATTTCTCTAGTTTAATGCAAGTTTTCATCTTCCTTAATTTGTATAAGGAACTTTTAAAAAAATAAGATTTATGTTTTAAAAATAAGTGATGAATATATGCATCTGTACTGTTATTACTTATTTGCTAATTTCTTCACCCCCTCAGATTGTAATATTTATTGAAATGTTAATCTTTAGTGATGTAGCAAAGTTAATTTTGGCCAGGGAGTGAACAGTTCCTACTGAATACTGAATCACTTGAAAAGTTGGGTTGGCCTATCTTTCTGTAAATCTGCTTTAAGGACACGCCAAGCCATTCTTTGCAATTGGCACATTTGTTGAGGATGTCGTAGTAGGACATAATGACTTGAACATGGTTCCTATCTACAAAATTCTTAAACTCTGATAAAAGTAATGTGGACGCATTGTCACAAAGCAACAGGCAATCCTTGTCTTGTAATAACTAGTTCAAAGATGTAATTTTTGCAAAATAGTTTTTTTCTTTTCCTGCAATATTTATTTTTTAATTAATAGACTTTTTTATGTTACAACAGTTCTACATTTACAGAAAAATTGAGCGGAAAGTAAAAACTTCCCATGTATAATACTCTTGCTCTTTTCCCATCTTTAATTTCCCTTTTTAACATTTTGCATTGATGTGGAGCATTTGTTACAATTGATGAGCCAATATTGATACACTATTATTAACTAAAATCCATAGATTATACTGGGGCTTAGTTTGTGTATTTGTGTGTGTTATACAAGTCTATGGATTTTGACAGATGTTTAATGACATGTATCCACCATTATAATATCATCCAGAAGAGTTTCACTACCCTGAAAAACCCTCTGGTTTCTGTCTGTTCATTCCTACCTCCCCTTATCTCCTGGCAACTACTGATTTTTTTCACTGTTTCGACAGTTTCACCTTCTGTAGAATGTGATATGGTGGAATCATAGTGTACGTAGCCTTTTTAGATTATCTTCTTTCACTTAGCATTATACATGAAAACTTTCTCCATGTCTCTTCAAGGCTTAATAGCTCATATCTATTTATTAATAACATTGTATTTTATTGTATGTATGGGCCAGTTTGTTTATCCATTTGCCTATTGAAGGACATTTTGGTGTCTTCGATTATGAATAACACTGCCACAATCATCCATGTGCAGGTTTTTGTGTGGACGTTAAGTTTTCAACTTTTGGGGGAAATACCAAGAAGCCCAATTATTGGATTATATGGTAACAGTTTGCTTATTTTTGTAGGTGAATGGTAGTTCTTGTTGCCTCACATTTTGTCAGCTTTTGGAGTTGTCAGTGTTTTAGATTTTAGCCATTCAAATTGGTACATAAAGGAATTTTATTATTGATTTTTGTGGAATTCTTAATGGCATATGATATTGTGTAACTTTGTATATTTATTTGCTGCAATTTTAATTATTACTAAAGTACTTCCAATATTTTTTGAGAGGGAACAATATAAGACTGAATGATTCTGAAGTATCAGCATTGATTTTTGAATAAAAATCTTTAGTCACTTTCTGTAGAAAATTATATTTAGCAACTTGCTAAGTAATCTAAGAGGTACAAGACAGTTTTTAAAAATATTAGACTCAATTGTGGATCACCAGCCTAAGCTTTCAGTTTATGCTTTCCTATGACAAATGCAAGAGCTGAAAATAGCTGCCTGTGCCGTGATATTATGATGATCACCTCTCAAAGTAATAAGGGATCTTTAATAAATGGCATCCTTTATGGGTTAGTAATTCATGTGGACAGCTTGTGAATGACTTACTGTCCACTTGCCTACTACTGTCCTTCTCATTTAGGTCTTCCAGGCCTCAAAAAAGCTGCCTTACTTTGACCTCAGTGATGAAAGAGGTAGTCCCTCAGAGAACTGAACTGGGCTTACTTGGTCTACAGCCTCAGTTTCCCAGCTAGCTACATTGACCTTAAAATAGTGTACATAAAATTGTCATAGAAAGACATTCAATTTTTCTATTAAAGTTTCATTTGGACATCTGGCCTCCCTGAGGGGAGGTGTGACACATTTGAGTAGGTTTCTCTGGGAAACGGAATAATTTTATTTCCTAGAGATCTTAAGAATGAGGTTAAACTGTTCTGGCAAAGTTTAAATGTTCTCTCACTAGATTGAAAGCAAACCAAGGTCACTTTCTGCCTTGTGATTCCTTTAAAGTCGATTTTGTACTTGAATGTCACTCTTCTACATTGTATCTCAATAGCAGAGATAATAACTTCTTGATTATCTTATTTACATTAAGATAAATAAGAGTAAAAAGGGATTGGAGATCATCTTTCAATCCAGTGGAACACCTGACATAGTTTATTCTTCTGGCATCACGAAAAGCTCCTAAACTATTCTGGCAGATTATTATTCTTAAGAAAAAAAAATTGCCTTCTCTTGTCAAAGGTAAATTAAATCATTATAATCTCCACATACACTTAAAAGGAGACCAAAATTATGAGAGATGGTTATATATGCCAGATTACACCAAATACTGCATTTGTCTTGAATGAGTGGAGAAAAGTGAATTAAATATTAAAAAAGAAATTTGTTCTCTTTTACTACAATCATTTGCTCTACTAGAGAAATAATTAAATATAGCTTAAGAATCAAGAATGTGAGGAGGGTCAAAGAGAGAGAAAGTGATTTCAAAGACCAGAAGTTAATGTTTTCTGGCAAGAGATCTGTTAAAGACACACTATCAATAAAATGTTAACTTGTATTTTGTATTAATACTATTATAACTAGTGAGATTATCTATAAAAGACACTAAGTGTGAAAACAGGCTATTCAGTCCTAGGACTGAGTGTAGCCTAATGCATTTTTGTAAAAGAAATTTTCTTGGAGCAATGGCATTGTTAATTGTAACTAGATTTCTTCTGTCCCACATCCCATTTTTTATCTTTGAAAAAATGATTATCTGGTTTTTTATATTTTTAAAGGATGTGAGTCTGGAGGATGGGCTTTGGCTAAAAATAGAAATTGCAATGCAAATTTGATGCAGTGGGAATAGTTAACCAAATAATTTAAGCTATATCTAGTAAATATAAAAAAAACTTAAGAAAAATGACTAGAGAAGAATCATAAACACATCCTATGTACAGGCATGTTTTCAAATTTCTCACAAATAAATAAGATGCCTTTTGCACACAAGATCTTGAATAAACACACACACATGTGGAAGCACAAACACATGCACACAGAGGGAAAAAATAAGTAAGGGACTGTTCTCCAATAGTTGGCTTCACAAATACAACTCCTCTCCTGTTCTAGTAGCGACTGCTAGCCAAATAAAACATCACTGTTCCATTAGGAAATGGCTAGCTAAACAGAAAGTGCAATGAATCTGCCACTGATGAATATATGGACTTCTGCATGAAGTCCCCTGTGTCAAAAATTGTTATAGAGGCTTTTTTGTTGTTTAGGACATTTCCAGTACTGGTTGCTCAGTGTTATGTAGATGACAAATGGCTAGAAAAAACATTGGTATAGGTAAATAAGGAAATCAGTTTCCTAGTGAAAGGATCCAAAGAGGTTCAATTGCCATCTGAATACAGCTTCTTAATATCTAAGATAACATGCCCATATTCTTTAGTGAATTTGGATATTAATTTATTAAGCAACATGAATTTACATAGATGAGTCTTAAAGGGCAGAAAAATCCAAAAACTTGGGTTAGAACCCTTTTGTTTGTTCATAAAATAGACCAGACTGAGTTTTATTTGTGCCTAGACATAAATAGTTGAGAATTGTGTGACCAGGTAAATCAACAACACAGATAATTTGTGTAATTATCTTTTCATGTTGATAGGTCTTCTTTTAATTGATTCTGTAAAGTGTTAGTTATGGTGAAAGGATTTGTTAGTATGTTTTCTCTTTTTGCAAAACTTGTCCATGCTTCTTTTGTAAGGATTTAAAATGCATTTTAATGCATTATATCTAATAATTTATTTATAATTATCAAATATCCAAATCAACATAAAATACTGAAATAACAGACATAAGCAACCACTACCTGTATCAAAAAAACATTAACATAAAATGCTCATTATTTTTTAATGGTCGAAAATGAATTAAAAAAGAACCTCAACAAAGTTGTCATTGTTTTTTTATATGCTAGGAAAGAAGGTGAAATTAAAAACCTAGATATCTTTCAATGAGAATGACATTTACCACACACCTTAAAATAGTATGAACTGGAATGGAGGATGAAAATTTTCATATTAGAAATTTCTTTAGCTGACGATACCTACTATGTAGGTGAATGACACAACTATTTAACTTGCAGGTTTATGTTGCAAATGTAAAAGTAGGCATTTGAACATGTTTCCCCACATCATCTCTTATAATTAGAACTCAGGAAAATATTTTTTGTGGTCCAGATTTTGTATTTGTTGTTCTGATTAAGTGATTTTAAATAGAATGCTGTCACAATCAGGGCAGTCTCTATATTTAAGAGATTGTCAGTGAAAGAGGTAGCCAGCAGGGTACAGATTCGATTACGAAGACAAAGCCATTCCTTTTCCTTGGTTGGCTCTGAGGAGTATCTTCAATGTCACCTATTTCTAAGCTATTTTCAAAACACACAAGGATAACCATCATATTTTGTTAGTGTTGCTTTTGATGATTGAAATATACATGATCCAGCTGTTTACTACATTTGACTATGATTGACTTGAACTTTTTACCAATATCTATATCACCCTCAAAGGTTGAAGACATAACACATGGTTGAGAATATTTTTAAGAAATATGGTCACAGACAAAAGGTATAGAATGTTAGCTTTGAGCAATAGTAGCAAAAATTTGAAATGTACACACACACACACACACACACACACACACACACACACACCTTACAATGACTCATTTGAAAAGGACAACAATCATGTATTTATTCAATGGATATAGTGGGAAATGAAGACTAAAACATAACTCCCAGCAGAACTCTACAGTTATTTGGCTGGACAAATTAAGTGACATGAGCTCATTACAAAAAGTATTAATCCTCTAGTCACCTATGGGATTCCCTGCTCTATCCCAGCCTGTGCTCCTCTACAACTTTCCTTACTGCCCTGCATGTGCTGTTCTCATTCCAGCCACTCGGCCTTTGAGTGTGCTCTACCTGCTGAAAAGTCTTTCCAACCTGCTTTCTAATTATCCAAATACTTAGTAATCCCCCTACCAAAATTAGGTAATAGTTGCTCCACAAAACCTTCCCCAGTTTCTCTGAATTCTATGTACTTCTTTGTCATCTAAATTCTAAATAGCCTCATCCCACTTTACACTGCTGGATACAGGGTCTGGAGTTCTCCCCATGCGTAGTATGACTTAGCCTTTTCCTCTAAGGAAGTGACAAGACTGAGACTCTTCCCACCATTTTGTGTGCTCTGCTTGGCACCTCCCCCACCCATCTCCTCATAGGTCCCAAAATGGTGGCTTAGAAAAGTCTGTGGACTGATGGGCCTTAGAAAGGAAGATTAGATATCCACATGATATGTTACAAAGTTCAACACCTGAAACTTATACAATGTTATTAACCATTATTAACCCAACAAATGTAATTTAAAATAATGTTTAATGAGATTGGCAGTCTGAATAGTCTGCAACAGCTTACAGAACAAAACAAAAAGCCACCAAAACAAAACTGTTTAATCACTCAGAACTTAAAATTTTTTTTTTCTTTTCATTACTTTTTTTTTTTATTGGGGTGACATCTGTTAGCAAGGATTACATAGGTTTCAGGCATACAGTTCTACAGTGCATTGTCAACTTGATGTATAATAAGTTCGCCACCTAATGTGACTTCTCTTTCCATCACCTTATATTTAGCTTCCCCTCCTTCTCCCACCACCCCGCCTTCTCCCCTCCCTAACCCACTCGTCCCCAAATACACATTAAACTATTGATTGTGTCCATGGGTTATTTGTTTGTTCATTTCTTTTTTTCTTTGTTGTCAGTTTTATATTACGCATACGAGTAGAAGTCATGCAGTTCTTTGCTTTTTCTGTCCGGCTTATTTCACTAAGCATGATGATCTCCAGGTCCATCCATGTTGTCGCAAATGGCAATATTTCATCTTTTGTTACAGCTGAGTAATATTCCATTGTGTATATGTACCACAGCTTCTTTATCCAGTCATCTGACGCAGGGCACTTTGGTTGTTTCCATGTTTTGGCCACTGCGAACAGCTCTGCAATGAACATTGGGGTACATAAGTCTTTGCGGACAAAGGTTTTCAAGTTCTTTGGGTAGATCCCCAGAAGGGGGATTGCTGGGTCAAATGGTAGCTCCATTCCCAATTTTCTGAGGACCCTCCACACCATCTTCCACAGTGGTTGTACCAGTTTGCACTCCCACCAGCAGTGTGCGAGAGTTCCTTTTTCTCCACACCCTCTCCAGCACTTGTTATTCCTTGTCTTGTTGATAACAGCCATTCTCACAGGTGTGAGGTGGTATCTCATTGTGGTTTTGATTTGCATTTCCCTGATAGCTAATGAGGATGAGCATTTTTTCATGTCTGCTGGCCATTTGTATTTCTTCGTGGGAGAAGTGTCTGTTTAGTTCCTCTGCCCACTTTTCAATTGGGTTGTTTGTTTTTTTGTTGTTAAGTCTTATTAGTTCTTTATATATTTTAGATATTAGACCCTTATCTGATGCGTTATTTGCAAATATTTTCTCCCATTCAGTTGGCTGTCTCTTTGCCTTGTTGATGGTTTCTTTTTCTGTGCAGAAGCTTTTTAGTTTGATATAGTCCCATTCATTTATTTTTGCTTTTACT